>CM076580.1:1081808265-1081883265 GCA_034641835.2 Pinus albicaulis | reverse complement strand
ACGGTTGTGGATTGTGGGCTAGCAACACAACCAAGATGCAGTGGAAACAAATTGAGAAAATTCAAAAGTGTTTGATTACAAACAAATTAAATATTAAAAGTGCAGTTCATTATGCTATCTTGCTAAGTGAAACAGGGACTGTCCTATTGAAGCGATTGCTATGTTGCGAATCATAAGGTATTTGAAAAAAAAATGAGAAAATGGAAGAGGGTAGATGACCTAAGGTTGTGTTTAATGACATATTGTGCAAAAGAAAGAAGACTTGGATGCAGAAAAATAACAAATGGTTTAGTAAATGGGGTATTTTCTTGAGCATGTGTCCTAAAAACAGTTTAGAGATAAAAACTTTTGTTATGGATAAGTTCCACAAATGTACTTGGGAGAAAGAATAAGTACTACATTGAAGAGTTTAACCCCACTCATAATTATCAACAAAAAGCATACATAGGGGCAAATATTTCTTGGAGATCTAAAATTCTTATTGCTTAATTAAGGACTAATTCCAATCAACTCTATTGTGAAACAGGGCGCTGGAAAAGGCCAAAAGAAATGTGGGTTTTCTCTTCCGGAAAAGTGGAAACAGAAAAACATTTCATTTTAGAATGCGAGGCCTTCAAAGACAACATGGAAAATTATGCAGGTATTCTGGCAGCTAGCTCTTGGTATAATATATTCAAAGAAGAGTTTGTCGAGAAGCTGGGAGCGTTTATTGTAAAACTCCACAAGAAAGGGGCCGAATACAAGAGCCAGATGGAGAAGCAATCTGTCCCATAGGCTATTTTTAGCCTCGTGGACGTTAAAAATACTTTCTTTCTTTCTTGATATATATATATATATATATATATATATATATATATATATATATATACACACACACACACACACACACACATAGTTTATTTATATGGTTAGTTTTCTTGGTTGTTATGTTACCTTTGTTATGATATAGATACATAGTTTATTTATATTTCTGGACCTTGTCTTGTTTGAAGCTCGCTCCCCTATACTACATATTGATTTCATATCTATGCTTAATAGCCCATCGTGTTATTTTCAAAGTGATTGGATTGGGTCATGCTAGGAATTTTGGCCCCTTTCATTCTCATCATTTATTCTCATTCACCTAAAATGGCTATCTACTATGTCAATACTTATGTCATTATTCATGTAATCATTCACATCTTGAAGTGCCCTATCTTCACCCTATCTTAACCCATGTGTTAACTAAACCAAATTGACGTGTGAAAAATATGGTAGTGCTTTAGTACTTGGTTAGTGGATTCCCATCGTGCATTTGTAGAATACAAAAATATCTTAGTCCAATGAATTTGAAGGATTAAAATGTTTGTTAATCTAGTTGCACATACCAACCTTGAAAAGATTAAAGTGTTGAGAGAGATTGTTTGTTCATTCTCAATCGGATTTGAGGTAGTATATTTTTTCCTCTTATATTATCCTCGTGAGATGTTTCCGGTAATAATCAAGTGTTAGATTCCCTTCCAGTAACAATAATCGATGGCTAGATTCCCTTCTTAGGCTGATTGTTATTTTCACGATTTCCAATATCGAGAAACCCCTAGAGAAGAGGAGAATTATCGCTAATGTGCTACAAACAATTTAGTTGTGATGCAAGGGAATTTTCGGCTCTGGGAAATCCTCATCTATCAAACACAAGATTTTTTTGAGTTCGTAATAAGTGTTGTTATTCCCATATATTCTAAAGTTACTAATACAACTATTATGTTAGATGTTGATACACCTAGGTGGTAGTTGTTGCTAGTACTCCTATTGTGTGGAGTTGCTAACATATCCAAAATTAACAAGTGTTTAGTTGCACTGCTACAAGGCAAACCTTGTCAGACACATTTCCATAATGAGACGTAAGTTAAAAATTTCATTTGTTTGCATGTTGAGAAGAAGTGAATCAATTCAGTTTTGGAAGATGAAGAGGTCGTTGGCTTGGGAAGTGGTTTGTTTTAGTGGAATACAAAGAGGTCAACAACGCGATAATAAATTGTGGGCGCACAGAAGAAAAGGGAGCTTTTGGATTTTGTTTTCTTTATTAGTTTCTACTGGTTCGTGCGAGCTCTTGGTTCTTGGACTATTGACATTGGATTGATTGTTGCATGATTTTTAGAGAGCATGAATGACTGTTGTACGAGTTAGGAAGGTGTCTAGTTAATGTGCATGGTGTTACTATGTAACAACGTAGGAATTTCAAGCGCTCTAAGGGTGTTGTTCTGTAATCTGAGTTATTGTTTGTAACAAAATATTTTGAATTAATTAAAAATATATTTGAAACCCTTTTTATGTTCTTGTGAGAAAACTCAAATTACTCTCTATTTATGCTTTGTGATTTAGTCCTAAATTAATTAATTTAGTAACCAAAATCCAATGGTCTGGGATGTGCGCTCTGTAACAACAATCTAGATTTTGTAGGTACTGTGAAAGCTATATAATTTGGATTGTGTCAAGTGGTATCAGAGCAGGATTCATTTTGGGATTTGCACCTTGATTTTCTTCATGTAACAATGTACCAGGAAACCTTGCCGGTGGTTGTACAATAAGAGTGTTGAAGGTACAAATTGGGTCACAAAACCTGATTTGAGATCCGTGGATGTTGGTGAGACATTTAAAACTTGTAAGGATGCCACCGAGGAGCAGGACGAGGAGGTGTATGAAATTGAGAGCTAGAAGAATTAAGACAGAATATAAGAGATGAAGCATATAATAAATGGAGATGTAGAGGTAGATTTAGAGCCTAAATAATAAATAGATGAAGAACATGAGGATGAGGAGAGAGACCCAGCAACAAGGTTGATTTCATACTTGAGAAATAAAGGCAGTGCAAGAGTTGGAGTTTCCTATTATGATGGCAATCCGAGAGTTGATGTGCTCATTGATTGGATTAGACAACTCGAAAGATACTTTGAGAATGAAAATTTTCATGATCGAAACTGGGTGAAATTTTCCATGACGAAGTTGAAAGTTCATGTTGCAGTGTGGTGGGATATGCTGCATAAAGAAAAAATAAGAAACTATCTAGAAAAGATCAATACTCGGAAGAAGATGGTCACAAAGATCAACTAGAATATTTTTCTTGTTGATTACCAACAAAATTTGTATAGACAAGTCCAAAATCTAATACAAAAGGAGATCTTTGTTTGTGAGTACACTGAGGAGTTTTTCATGATATCACTTCGATCAAGGATAAAGGAGCCAAAATTTCAAAGAATTGCAAGGTACGTGAATGGACTGAAATACTTGATTCAAGATTAAATGAGTATGCATTATTTCTGAATTTTTGATGAAGCCTATCACATTGCCCCGAAGGTGGAGGAAAAGATGAGTAGGAAAACAAAATAGAAAGGCAAAGGAAGAGATTTTAGATGTAGAGGTAAGGTAGGATTTGCTAGAGGCAATGAAAAGGAGGAAGAATCCACCAGTGGTTAAGGTGGTAGAGGTAGAAATAGTGTTGGAAGAGGCAAATTAAGTTTTGGAATAGGAAAGGGCAAGTATGCAATTCCTTGTTATCGTTGTGGAGTTGAAGGACATAAGAAAATTAAGTGCCTGAAAGGACAAAATTCATGGAGAAGAGGTGAATCCAGAACACAAGTTACACAAGTTGATGAAGCTTTTACTGTTGGAGAAAGTGTGACTATGCTTCAACAAGAATAGGGGGGAAATTTGATGTTTCACAGAGTATTTCTCAAACCCCATAACAAAATAGCGGAAGAACCATAGCAAAGAAGGAAAGTTTTCAAAGAAGGAAAGTGTTGTAATTTGGTCATAGATGGTGGTAGCACAAAGAATTTTGTGTCCACTAAAGTCATGGACAATTTGAAACTCAATATTTTAGTCCATCCAAACCCTTACAAAGTCTCATGGTTACTAAAAGGGATAATAGGTAGTTGTGACTGAGCAATTCTTGTTGAATTTTCAAATCGGAAACCTTCAGGAGCATGTATTGTGTGATGTGGTTGACACGGACACATGACACATACTTCTAGGAAGGTTGTGGCTATTTGATAGGCAAGTTCACCATGATGTTCGAGAAAATACATATGAGTTTAGAAAGGATGGCTAGTGATACAAGCTCACCCCAATGTTGGAAAATACAACTGTAACAACAAGAAGTTGTGGAAGTACCAACACGTGTAAGAACAAGATCATGTTATGTTCAACCAAGGAGTTTGTACATGAGGAACATAAGGTGAAATGATATTTAGCAATGATTCCAAAGGTTGTGCCAGAGGAAGTGAAATTAGAAACCATTCTAACAAAAATCAAATCCTTGTTAGATCAAGGAGATTATTGCTAATAAATTTCCAAAAGGAATACCTCCCGTGAGAAGTATTTCTCATTAGAATGACTTGATTCCAAGATCAAGCTTACTAAAAAAGGAACCTTACATGATGACTCCAACAGAGAATGAGGAAGTAAATAAGCAGGTACATGAGCTTCTTGATGTGATTTTTTTTTAATACAATAATAGATAAATCCTACTATAGTATCTTGATTTACTTCTCCTACTTGTGATTAAATTATACAAGTTATTTCTAGAAAATATTCAGAAAATATCGAAGTAAAAACAACTAAAAACCTACACACATAAAATTCATTTACTGAATATTATGCTCATTCAACAAAGTGACACAGATATTTCAGACAATTGTCCCCGGAAAAACCCAATGCGGGAAAACCGGTGTAGCAGATATGAGGGTTTATTATTATTAAGTAGAATCTTAGTACAAAAAATCTGGGCACTTTATTGGTTAACCCGAGAGAGAAAAAATATATCTACAACTAATCTGCTGTTCCAGATACAAAATTTGATTGATCCACACCTTCAAATGAGATTTACAAGACTCAGTCGAATTCTGCCTCTAGAAACCGCAGCGCTGCCCCTGAAGCCCCTACGTCAGCCCTGCTAGCCTCTGTGTGCCTCTGTGCTAGCCTGGAGAGGGGTGCGTAATCCCAGATTGGGTGACGCAGTCCCTACGTTGCCCTGGAGGGCCTATTTTTAACCCTTGAGGGCCTCTTGCTGCTTAGCGCTGCCCTTTCTGGGCTTGTGTAGCGGCTGAAGCCCTCTGCGTTGTGCAACTATTGCTGTTGCCCTTGCTCCTCCGCGCTGCTCCTGATTGCTACTCCTTTGCCTCTTGTTGAATCTTGGCTCTGGTATCAGATCATCCCCTCAGCCAATACAACCCCTCGCTGTAGAAAAATCTTCTGGAAATTCTTAGCAAACCTGCCCTAGAATTCTAGCTCAGTTTCTCAACTCTGCCTAAGTGTGTGTGTCCAACTGACCCTCAAGCCTTTCTCTTATAATTTTTCATTGAGACATCAATGACCATTATTTAATATCTTATCGACAGCTAAGATCAAAATATTGCTTGATCCGCGTCACTTAGAACATTTCATCACGTGTTTAATTAATTCACTTTAATTTTTCTAATTCCCTAAGTTAGACTTAGGGTCCTCATTAAGAAAATTAATTATTTTTAATACCTCACACATAAGATGAAATTTCTCCAAACGCTTTCTAGGTTTTGGAGGTGATGTGTTTTTTAGCTGCTCCACAAATTTGTAGGGCTAGAGCACACCAGATGCTACCCCAATACACAAAATATCAACGCTCCCTCTTAGCATAGAGTGTGCTCTAGCAATACATCCACACCATGTATCACAAGATCTTGACATTGGTCTTTGCACTGCTAATGCTTGGTTTTCTACCCTCCATCCACTGTGTTGTTGCTCTCTGTACTGCTACCCATGTCACTTCCATGAACACTGCCACATCTATACTGGATCTCCCTCTCAAATTGTTGCATCATGCTGCCCATAACACTGCCACTACTAACTGTTGCACTGCAACTTAGTGGCTGAGAAGTAAGCAACTGAAATACTCATGCCCAATCATTGATCGAAAAGTTAGGCAACATCCTATCACTGAAAATTCTTTGGTTGCTGCTTTACGTTGTCCTCCTGAAGCCACTGCACTACTACAACTCTGCACTATGTGAGCACTGCCTCTCTGCATTGCTGAAGTCCCATCGGCCTCTGCGCTGCTACCTTTGCACTGTGCTGCTTCCTCTTCAGTATCTTAACATTGCCCTCTACTTCACTGTGAACTTCTGCATCCATCTACTTGTCCCGCTACCGTCTTTAGGCTCCCGTAGCTAGTATGTGATAAAAGAGTTAGGCTTACTCAAGGATCCTGCCACCTTGATCTGTAGCTGCTCTACAGATCCATATCTCCTCACTTACGTGGCTCATGAGCACTCATGGCTACGTCATCATCACTCCCATCATCCTTTGCTGCTACAACCTTGGAATCAGAAGCTCCTTTGTCCTTCTTCTTGGGACGTGCTGGTGAAGTGTTTGAGTTTAGAACAATTAAAGCACCGAACCTTGGATAGGTCCCTCTTCTTCTTCCCTTGCTACCTTCTTTCCTTTGATGCAAGGACGACATCATATTCCTCTTCTTTCTTCACTGGATAGTTCTGCTGCTATTTTTCTGCCTCTTGGTGATTCTCCTGATATCCTCTTGATGGAGGATTGCCCACATGTCCACCCAGGATGGTAAGACTTCCCTGCCCAATATGATTTGGTTAAACGTTTCCCACTCCTCAGTGATTACATTTAAGGCAATCCTTACCAAGAGCCCTTCGTTCAGAGTTGCACACATGGCAATCAGTTGATCCCAGATAGTATGAAGTCGGAAAAGGAAGGGATCTATTTCCTCACCCTTCTGCATCTGGAATAGGCTCATCTGATTCTCTAGAAGCATATTTATTTCAACAGAGATTCCCTAATACATCATCTCTAAAGAGGTCCACATCTCATTTTTCTTTTTCTTTTCGACAATGTGTGGCACTACGTGATCTTTTACTCCGTCCATAATCAAAGAGTTAGGTCGCACATGATTTTCATTGAATTTCTTCATAGGATCGGGATCTGCAGGCTTAGCAAGGACATTCTTCGCATGGTTCTTGATGCCGTACTCATCTAGGACTGTCAGTATCCTGGCTCTCCAGATGACAAAGTTTGACACACCGTCCAACCTATCTTAATCTATCATCCCATGAGAAGCCATCTAGCTCAAAATTGATGGAACAATACTCTTCTCCTTCTTTCTACCGAAAATTCTCAACAAAAATGTTGGATATGGGTTTCTTGGTGATTAGAAACCCTCTGTAGCTGCTCCCTATATCAACTGATTTCCCTCCTGGAAATCTTCAGCCAAAACAATCAGAAAGTTCTTTCCGATCACCCTCCTGATCGAATCTTAGATCTGTTTGGCTCAGAGCTGCAAAGTGACTATCTTCCTCCCGCTCTTTTTCGACTTAGCTAGGCACAATTATGCACCAGCAGAATCTCCACCACACCAGCAACTGCTGAATATTTGAAGCACTACTTTCGGATCTTGGAAATACTGCTACGTAACAGAAAAATAACTGGACTACATCCCTCTAGCCGGTCTTCGTGTGAGCAGACTGGCCCAGCATAGCCTCTGCACAGTGCAGGCTGCTCCTGCATCCCTTTGGAGGGTGTTGCGCCATCTCTACATCACCCAAATGGGACTGCGTAGCCCCTTCGTAGCCCCTTCTGGGACTGCATCCTCCTGTTGCTAAGCTGCCTTTTCAGGATATGCTCCTTCAGCGGCTACCCTGCAAAAAATATGTCTTCAGCTGATTTTGTTGGAGATTCAACTTGATCTACAATCGCTCAATACCATGTGAAAATTTCTGATTTCAATAATACAGAAATCCTACTGTAGTATCTTGGTTTACTTCTCCTACTTGTGATTAAATTATACAAGTTATTTCCAAAAAATATTCAGAAAATACCGAAGTAAACATAACTAACAACCTACACACATACAGATCATTTACTGAATATTAAGCTCATTCAACAAAGTCACACATATTTTTTTTCGGACAATTGTCCCCGGAAAAACCCAATGCAAGAAAACCGATTTAACAGATATGAGGGTTTATTATTAGTAAGTAGAGTTTGAGTACAACAAATATGGGCACCTTACTGGTTAACTCGACAGAGAAAACATAGATTTGCAGTTAAAATTTCGTTCCAGAGATGAAAATTTCACTGATCCACACCCTTAAATGGGATTTACAAGACTCATCCAAATACTGCCTCTAGAAGCCCCAGCGCTGCCCCTTAGGCCCCTTCGTCATACCTACTAGCCTCTGCGCTGACCTGGAGAGGGTTGCGTAACCCCAGAATAGGTGACACAGTCCCTACGCTTCCCTAGAGGCCTCTACGTAATCCTAGAGGGCCTCTTGTTTCTCAACACTTCCCTTTCTGGGCCTGCATAGTGGCTGAATCCCTCTGCGCTGCATAGTTGCTACATAGCTACTACTACTGCCCCTGCTCTTGATTGTTGCTCCTCTGCCTCTTGCCGAATCTTGGATCTGGGATCAGATCATACCCTCAACCAATACTACCCATTGCTGCAGAAAACTCTTTTGGAAATTCTTAGAAAACCTACCCTAGTATTCCAACTCAGTCTCTCAGCTCTGCCTCCGTGTGCGTCTCCAACTGACCCTCAAGACTTTCTCTTATATTTTTTCATTGAGACATCAACGATCGTGATTTAATCTCTTATCGACGGCTAATATTAAAATAATGCTTGATCCGCGTCACTTAGAAAATTTCATCACATGTGTTTAATTAATTCACTTTAGTTTTTCTAATTCCCTAGGTTAGACTTAGGGTCCTCATTAAAAAAATTAATTATTTTAATATCTGACACATAAGATTAAATTTCTCGAAACGCTTTCTGGGTTTTGGAGGTCATGTGTTTCTTAGCCCCTCCACAAATTTTTAGGGCTATAGCACACCTGATGCTACCCCAATACACAAAATGTCAACACTTGATAGAGGATTTATAAGAGAAAGTTTGAATCTGTGTGTTGTACTAACTGTATTGTCTCCAAAGAAGACAGGTGAATGGAGGATGTGCATAGATTTAGATACATTAAAAGGATAACCATCAAGTATCAATTTAGCTTGCCAGGGATGGAGGATATTATGAACTATTTACGTGGGTTTGCATATTTCACCAAGATCGACTTGAAGAGCGGTTATCATTAAATATGGATCAGGGAAGCTGATGAGTGGAAAATTTCTTTCAAGATGAAGGATTAATTGTTTGAATGCTTGGTTATGCCATTTTGGTTGAATAATTCCCATAACACGTTCATGAGGCTCATGAATGAGGTATTTAAACCATTCTTGGGAAATTTTGTTGTATTGTACCTGGATGACATTTTAATTTTCAACAAAAACAAAGAGGAGCTCTTGGAACACGTAAGTCAAGTGTTGCAATGGTTGAAGGAAGAGAAGTTGTTGATAAACTTGAAGAAATGTACATTCATGCAGGATGAGTTAGTGTACTTAGGATTTGTGATTTCCAAGGAAGGTTTGAAGATGGATTCTGAAAAGGTGAAGACTATTTTAGATTGGCCAACACCTTAGTTTACTTTTGAGGTGAGGAGCTTTCATGGATTGGCAAGCTTCTACCAAAAAATCATTAGGAATTTCAAATATATTTGTGCAACTCTTACTGAATGCATGGAGAAGGGGAATTTTAAATGGACAATAGCAACAGGGAAAGAATTTGCAAATCTGAAAAGGAAGGTGACAAAGAAACCTGTTTTGGCGCTTCCAAACTTTGTTAAAGTATTCCAGGTTGAATGTGATCTGAGTGGGAAAAAAATTGGAGTAGTTTTGAGTCAAAAAGGCAGACCGATAACATTATTCAGTGAGAATTTGAACGATGCCAAGAAGAAGTATTCCATACATGATCAGGAAATTTATACTATTGTGTAGACTTTGAAGAATTGGAGACACTATTTGCTACCCAAGGAAATTGCCTTGTTTAATAATCAAAAGGTCTTACAATATATAAGTAGTCAGTGTAAGTTAAATCAAAGACATTCTAAATGGGTTGAATTTTTTCAAAGTTATACATTTTTTTTGAGGCATAGGTATGGAAAGTCAAACAAAATTGCAGATTCCTTGAGTAGGAGAGTGATGTGAACACTCTATTAGTAGAAGTGGTAGGTTTGGAAAGCATAAAGGAATTGTATGCAGAATATGATGATTTTGGAGAAGCTTGGACAAATTTCAAAGCACCTTGGAGTGTGGACAAAACCATGTTCTTGGATTACCATATCCAAGAAGAGTTTTTATTTAAAAAATAACAATTGTGCATTCCTCAAGGGTCAATGAGGTTGAATCTTATTAAGGAGCTAAATGGTGAAGGCCTAGGTGGATAGTTTGGCATGGATAACAATGCAACATTAGTAATGGAGAGGTATTTTCAGCCTAGCATCAACAAGGATGTCATAAATTTTATTGAATGTTGTAGAGTTCTCCAACTAGCTAACAATAGAAGACAAAATATAGGGTTGTATACTCCATTGCTGGTACCAGAAAGGCCTTGGGAATATGTAAGCATGGGACTTTCCAAATGAGGAATAATGTATCCTCTTTACTATCATTTCATTATTGTTCAATGCATTGATTAAGCTCTACATTGATAACTTGGGATTTCCACGCTAACTTCAAACTTGATACTGGAATTTCCTTATCCAAATATGATGGAAAAATGCATAAAGATGTTTTTGATTATTGGATTTGTATCTTAATACATGATTTATAAAAATACATAAATATAATCGATTGATATTTGTTTCTTTCTAGCAACTACTTAAACTATGTCTCCACCTTTCTATCTCTATATCTTTCTTTTTAGCTCAACCCTCTCTCTGTGAAAATTTGAAGACCCAAATCCCTGCAACAACAATTTGATGTTATTTCTCCTACTTGTTAATTCTCATATAAGTTATTTATTGTGTTAAACTGTAAACATCGAAATAAATACAACTTCAACCTTCACAACATAAATAAGTATGCGGAAACAAGCACTGAGCAAGAAATAAATAACACACACACACAAGTGACACCGTTGTTTTTGGACAATGTCCCCGGAAAAACCCAATGTGAGAAAACCGGTGCAATAACAGATGGTTTGTATATTCTCCAGTATTTTATGAATACAATATTTGGATGCCTTACTGGCTATCCTATAAAAATAATTTTATTGTTAGAAAATTAGTGAGAAATACCTCACACTATCACTGGTGATCCAACACTGATCCAACCTTTGAATGACTAGCCCTGAGTTGCTTCTACGCAGTCTCTACACAATCACTGCATTGTTTTACATCACAAATGATATGGATTGCATCACTCCCTCTGGCCGATCGTTCTGCTAGCTGGATGCTCGATCATATGTCCCTCTAGTCTCACACCTCGACTCCTAGCATTGGATCTGATCTGCCCCTCAACAAATTTGTGGATCTCCTCACAGGTTCTGCGCAACCTCAGCGTGGCTCTACACTACCCAGCGTGGGTCTACGCTGCCTCTCTAGATCTCTCCCTATATTCTCTATAATTTATTCCCAGATCAGGAAGCTGCCAATCGGAAAAATGTCCCTTCCCCTCACTACAAGAAATCTCCTCGACGACTTCTCCGGTAACTGCTGCACTGCTCTCCTGAGAAATCGATCTCTTGATCTCCACTCGATGTGTCTTCAAAGTGCCCATCAAATTCATTCTTATAATCTTCTCATTGATCAATACACAACCCAAATTAGATTCTAATCAATGGCTCAGATCATCTTGACTCAATCTCCATCTTTTTCTAGAATATTCACACCCAATTTTATTAATACCCTTTAATTATTTAATTTCTTTAGTTTAGACTTAGGCATCCATTAAAAATAATTAATTATTTCAATAAAACTATCTCGGGGTGGAATTTCCCAAAAATATTTTGGGGTCTTGGAGGATGCATGTGTCCTAGCCTCCCTGCAAATTTTGAGGCTGAGAGAACATCCATTGCTACAAAAAATGAACACTCCCTCTTTGCGAGGAATGTGCTCTAGTAATGCAACCTGCTGAAGCATCACCCTGACTCTATAACATCTCCCTCTACGGTTCTGATGTTTTACATCACTGCCCACCAAATACTGCACAATTTCTACGTTTATGCTGCTGTTGACTCTGCATGCTATTGCCAACTACATGCGCACTGCAACTCTGTTGCTGTTGCAACAACAAAGCATCCAAAATACTAAACCAACGATATTCAATATGATGCATTTGTCATTGGAGATTTGACTGATGCTAGTCTCTGCACTGACCCTTTGAATCCTCTGTGCTGCTGCTGACTCTTCATTGTGCCAAATCCACTGTTTCCAACTTTTCTCTGCACTGCTTAGTCTTTGGTGCTCCTAGCTACTATAACTGTCACTTCGACACCCCTCTGCACCAATGATGGTCTATCCTGCTACTTTTGATATGGGCTCCCGTAGCAAGGTATTGATCCGAGAGTTGGAATCCTCAAGGATCTTGCCCATCTGTAGCTCTCTGGAACTACAATATTAGATCATCCCACCTCTCCCCTGGAGGTATGTGGGAAATCATAGAAAAATCCTCCTCCTCGATCCCAATGGTTGCATCCTACTGATCATGTTTCTCTTCCTTATCCTTCTTTCTGAGAGGACAATGCATAGCGTAGTGACGAAGCTCACCACACCTGACAAAATTTGATCTTAGAGATGTAATTCTTTCGCCTTTGCTGCTGTTGCTGCCCCTTTGATGCAAGGGTTGCATTCTCCTCCTCCTCCTTAGGCTTCATCCCACTGCTACTGCTGCCATCAAGTTTTCACTTGACTAAGTCTCGCCTCATCTCTTATTGTTGAAGAGCAACCCACATCCCTTCCCAATCCGACAAATTTTCTCTGCCAAGGATACTCTGGATGAATAATTTCCATTCTTCTAAGACAGAATTCAAGATGAACCATCTCTGTAGCCTAAGGCGCTAACTCGACAACTGCTAGCTGATCTCAGACTTCCTGAAGCTTTGAAAGGAATGAATCTATGCACTGCCTCTACATCCTTATGGATCCGATATTCTCCTCTACGAACATCTTCCGCTGCTCATAATATCCCTCATACAGTGTAGCCAAGGCATCGCACATCTCCTTGGGTGTCCCTTTGCCAAATATGTGAGAAACAATGTGATCTTGAACTCCATCGAGGATCAACCTCTCGGCCTTTTCCATATTCTTCTTGTAGGCATTCAATGGATCCAGATATATGGGGAAAACTACCACATTATCGATAAATTCCTTGAGATCATGCTCATCCAGAAGGAAGGAGACCCTTGCATTCTAGATCACATAGTTGGAGGAAACCTCCAAACGATCTTAATCTCTCATCCCGTGTGTTGCCATCTCACCCAGACAAATGTCGAATGCTACCTCTAACCCTCTATGCAGCCGGTCCTATGCATTCCTTGCTGGAGTGAGAAAAATTAATCTTGGTTTCTGCATGGGAAATTAGATTTTCCGGGCAAGAAATTCTTTGAGGTAAGAATTCCCTCAATGTGCTCTTTCTTCCTTCTTCTGACGATTTTCTACACTAGAAAGTTGCTGCAAAAAATCTATGTCCCAACTAAATACTACTTTGTGCTGAAGCTGCTACGCTGCTCCCTCTACTGCTCGCAAATGTCAATATGGAAAATATTCCTCTCTGTTGACTCACTCAGAGAGGGATTTTTACTTGAGAATATTTCCCTCCTGGCCTAGACTACGCAACCCCTCTGGGGACTCGATCTACTGCCTATGCAGCTCTTCTATCTCCCACTTCTGCTCAGTGCTAGGCTCTCTTGACTTTGTTCTCCTTTTTCACCTATGATCTGATACCATGTGAAATTTGAAGACCCAAATCCCTACTACAACAATATGATGTTATTTCTCCTACTTAATTTTCATACAAGTTATTTACTTTGTTACACTATAAACATAAAAATAAATACAACTGCAATCGTCACAAAATAAATAATTATGCGGAACCAAGTACCAAGCAAGAAAGAAATAACACACACACACAATTGACACCATTGTTTTTGGACAATGTCCTCGGAAAAACCTAATGTGGGAAAACCAGTGCAACAGTTGAGGGTTTGTATATTATGCAGTAGTTTCTGAATACAATATTTGGATGCCTTACTAGCTATCCTATACAGATAATATGATTGGCAGAAAATTAGTGAGAAATACCTTACACTATCATTGGTGATCCGACATTGATCCAGCCTCCGAATGGCTAGCCCCAAGCTACCTCTGTGTAGACTCTGTGTAATCATTACGTTGTTCTACATCACAACTGATAGGGACTGTGTCACTCCCTCTGGTTTATTGATCTGCGAGTTGGATGCTTGATCCTCTGGCCCTCCAATATCACACCCTAACTCCTGGCACAGGATCTGATCTGATTATCAACAAATTTGCGGATATTTTCATAGGCTCTGCGCTGCCTCAACATGGCTCCGCGCTGCCCAACATGGCTCTAAGCTGCCTCTCTGGATCTCTTTCTGTCTTCTCTGCAATGTATTCCCGGATCAAGAAAACTCCAACTATAAAACTATCCTTGCCCATCACTACAAGAAATATCCTCGATGACTTCTCCAACAACTGTTGCACTGCTCTATTGAGAAATTTATCTCTTTATCTCTACTCGATGTGTCTTCCAAGTGTCCATCGAAGTCCTTCTTATAATATTCTCATTGATCAATCAACGAACCATATTAGATTCTAATCAATGGCTCAGATCATCTTGACTCGATCTCCATCTTTTTCTAGAATATTCACACCGAGTTTTATTAATACCCTTTAATTATTTAATTTCCTAAGTTTAAACTTAGGCATCCATTAAAAATAATTAATTATTTTAATAAAATTATCTCCGGGTGGAATTTCAAAAAACAATTTCTGGGTCTTGGAGGATGCATGTGTCCTAGCATCCCTGGAAAATTTGAGGCTTAGAGCACATCAAATGCTACCAAAAATCAACACTCTCCCCCTCCAACTCCATCTCTTTCTCCCCTGCATCTCTCATTCTCTCTCTTCCTTTCTCTCTCTACCTTTCTCTCCCACCTCCCTCTCTCTCTCTCTCTTCCCTCTAACTCCTTCACTATCTCCCTCCCTCTCTCATTCTCTCCCCCCTTCTCTGCATATCTCCTTCTTTGTCTCTCTATCTTACCCCCAAACATACATACTCCCTCTCCATCTCTCACTTGTCACTTCCTCTCTCTCTTTCTCCACTTTTCTCTCTCTTTGTATTTCTTCTTCCCTCCCTCTCTCCCCCTCCAACTCCATCTCTTTGTCCCTCCATCTCTCCTCTCTATCCTTTCATTTCTCCTCCTCTCTCTCCCTTTCTCTCATACCTCCCTCTCTCTCCCCCCATCTCTCTCTCTCTGCCCTCAAACCCTATCACTATCTCCTTCCCTCTCTCCTTCTCTCTCTCCCCCTCTCCCCCCCATCCATCTTTGTGTCTCCCTCCCTCTCTCTCTTACCCTTCTCTCCCTCTCTCACTCCTATCCTTCTCTCTCTCTCAATTCCTTCTCTCCATTTCCTTCACTCTATCTTCATCTCTCTCTTGTCACTCCCTCCATCTCTCCAGCTCTATGTCTTTGTTATTCCCTCCATACATATCTAGAGTTTTAATATATCATGATATATTAATATATATTATAATATAACAAAGTTAATATTATATTAAATTTAATATTTTATAAAAAAAATAAAAAATAAAAAAACAAAATGAATGAAAAACAAAAACACAACACATATAACATATAACATATATAATTAATACATAACCTAACCTTGAGCCCGATTCCTCGCATTTCTCTGCCATCGTGAAAAATCTCTCACCCGCTGCAATGCCCTCACCCGCCTTTGTTATTACGACAAAGCCCTCTTCTAAGTTGCAAGAGGGAGAGCCTATGCCACCGCGAAGAAGCCCTCACCCGCCTCCGCCCACCTCGACCGAGATGTAAGAGGAAGAGCCTTCGCCATCGCGACAAAGCCCTCGCCAGCCTCTGCCCACCTCTGAGATACAAGAGGAAGAGCCTCTTCCATCACTACAGAACCTAAGGAAGAGCCTGGATTGATAGCTTGAGGGCGTGAGGAAGAGTAGAGTAAGAGGACAAAGACCCATTTGTTGCCGAAATCCACATTCCTTGTATCACCTCAGATAAATATAATCATAAGTAAATCAAATGGTTACATCTAGTTGATTATTGGTACAATTCTATTTATCATGGGTATGTTATGATGACACCCTTTAAGGCATTGTATATTGGTGATCTTTCTTCACCCAACTCTAGTTTGAAGTTATGATTAAATTATAGTGCAAGGAATTGTTTATAGAGGCACAACCAAAACCCATGTAAACTGAATAAGGGGAAAAATCTAGAAGACACATTCTAAGAATTTTTCTCAAATAAATTTTTTGGATTTTAAACATCTTGGTGTACAAGTCATTTTCAAATATGTACAACCCTTATGACTACTAGGCAAACCCAAGAAGCTTTATAATTAGAACTACAATGCATTGGACTTGTTTCTAACATACCAACTTTTGTTAAATCAACTATCCATTTTAGTCCTGGGGATATGATACTTATAGAAATTTCCCTAGTGAAGGATTTTAGTAACTCCAATTTTGAGTTTGTGGACTCATGGATTATTATAGTGCAAAATACATGACCTTTAGGATTTTCCATCCACAATGTTGTGTTACAATACTTCTAACACTCTTGTTAACAAAAGAGTCGATGCCTTCCTTTCCTTGAATAATACCCTTCTCTTCTCCCTGAAATACTCCCTTAGGTGTGATGCCTCAATCAACCTTCCAAATGTATAGTTAAGGGTTTAATCCTTTGAGTTTCAATGATTAAATTGTTCATATTCATGTGCCCATTTCAATTACATAATGGTTTCAACTCATGTGATAATTAACTCAAATATCCATTTGAATAGATCACGATCCACAAAAGACAAGCTTCTCATTGAAATATACCACTGACTCACTTAGTACTACTAACTAGGCCTCCTAATCTACAACTAATCCAAGTAAATTTAATTAAAAAAAATACTATAGCCCATTGTCCAGTCAACTCATGATGGTTCTCAGCCAAATGATGCCCATTCCAATTGAGCTAACTCATTAAATTGGAGAGTTCCGTCCATTCCTAGAGTTAATATATTCACATGGGAAAAGGTTTTCCATTTCAGCTCCAATTTTACCTTCTCCATTTCCAAAATCTCAAGTTTGCTAGTGTTATGCTACAAAATTACTCCAAGGATTGAAGTGTCTATTTGTACAAATATCGATTTTAAGCCCTCTTTTGCGAAGCTTTACATTTGGACAAAGTATTGAAGTGACAAATTTATAAATTTCTCTCTTAAGCCCTCTTATTTATATGATACTAATTATTCTCCTCCATATCGTCATTTCATAGGAGGTTATGCTACCCAATTTTCTCACCCAAATGGCATTTTCATAGAAGCTTATGTTGCTAAAATTTCTTGAGAGTGTGAGAGAGAGTGCAGTTTAAGGAATAAAATTCATAATGGAGAGGAAAATTCATAGTGATTTGGGAAAATCTCATAATTGAGGATGAAACTTGTGATTGGATTGTAATTTCTTGGTTCACATCTCATCAACTCTATCCATGGCTTGTATCCACCCAATTCACATGTCATCAACTATATCTTCTCTTGGCTCTAAGTATCTAGATACATCCTCCAAGATCTATGAAAATACTATATATCTAGAACCTCTTAGGGGTGGAAGAGTAGGGGAAATTAATTATCATATCCTATAATGTTGTAAAAATAGTCTTCTCATGCCTCATGAAAGAGCCTATTTTATGAGTAAGCCAAGGGAGGACAAAGGGAAAGGGATCGGAGGAGAGAAGTCTACATGGAGAGGTATAATTATGTTGTTGTATTAATAATTTCTATAGAATATAAATTATAAGACTGAATTTGTCATAAGATCAACCTTACTTAATGTTGGTGCATTAGTGCATGTTCTAATCTCTAACCTTTACACACATCCAAGAGCATACAATTTTTATCACGAGTTTCCTTGATTAACACCATGTTTCCAATTAAAAACCATCTTGAGATTTAGTTGTTGAGAGTATTAGGAACCCTCCTAGATTGAGTTTTCATTGTGATAATCATTCTCTTATCTCATTTCTTGTAAGCTATCCCTAAGTGGGTTGTCATAATTTAACTTAAATATTTTCTTTTGCACACAATTTTTTTCTACTAATTTCCATTTGATATTTTTTCTTTTGGTATTTTCCAACCACACACATGGAATCCATTTCCATAAATAGGAAGGAATAATTTGATGTTCAATGAAACTATTATCCCCTTTTTTTCTATATTTTTACCATATGTTCCCCTATGTATATAAGTATTCTTTTCTTGCAATGTGAACAATTTCCTCTACTTTGTATTATAACAATTGTTTTCAATATTTTAAGAAATCACAAATAGAAAGGAAAGAAAAAAATAAAATAAAATAAAAGAAAAACATGAATAAAGGGGAAATAATTTGAAATTTGAACCCTTTTTATGTTTAACACAAAGTTTTAACCATGAATGAATCCTTCATGAGTTCACATGTTGGGTGTGGAGCTTGATTATCTTGTCTATTTTGTATCACAACTTTGGACTCTTGTACCTTAATTAAACGCTAATTGGGGGGTCCATGGGGGGCGACTGCGACTTTATGGAGCCCCCTCTTGGCGGGGGGTTTCGGGGGCAGCGCCCCCGAAGCTACAATGTAAAATTCCCTTGTAAAAGTATAGTAATTTCTCTTCAATCTGGGCCGTTCATTAGGTGGATGATTTGATGGTATAAGTTATGTTTAGTTTAGGGTTTTTTTCCTTAGAAGGGAACCCCTCGCTTTTATGAGGGTATTGGATTGCGGCTGTGTATTTTATGTGTAATATCAGAGCGAGAAATAGATAGGGAGATTGTGAGAGAGAACAAAGGATATTACAACGGATTTGCTGTAGGTTGTGTCTCTTCATTTTGCTAGATAATAAAAAGGAAGGACTGGCTGTTAGGGGTGGATGTAGCCCAAACTGGGTGAACCACGTATATATGTGTCTCTTTTGTTTTATGTGTTTTGTGTGCTTATGTTTTCCACATATTTTATGTGTTTCATTGCTCTGAATATATAATTTTCTAACAACTGGTATTAGAGTCGAAGGTCTATTTGGTTGATAAAATCGCAGGAATGAAGGGTTCCTGGTTCGAGTGGGAGCAATGGAAAAATATGGTAAGTTTAGGGTCGAGAAATTTAACGACCAAAAATTCCCACTGTGGAAGATGCAGATGGAAGATTATCTGTATCAGAAAGATCTATACCTACAATTGAGTGGAAAAAAAAAGAAGCCGACGATTATGACAGACGCAGAATGGGAGATTCTAGATAGAAAGGAACTCGGAATAGTATGGTTGTACCTCACGGCATCGATAGTGTAGAAATTTGAATAATTTGCTGAATTATTCACCGAGATTATCCTGATTACACACTATTTAAGCTTCATGCATAATACATAACCTCTTCTACAATTGATCATCAATATGCGGAAATAGAAAGCAGTCGCATGCGCTCATTAAAACATAATCAAGCACACATATCAACACAAGATGTAATGGGGAAAGCAATAGCTAAAAACCCCCAGCTATCTGTATATTATAATGATAGAGAACATGTAACAATACATAGCACAAAGCTCTCACAGCTCTCAACACTATCTCAATGCTACACACAAAACTAGTTATGAAGATGAACAGGTCACAGGTTCAAATCTCCTCCACAAGTCTCCCTGCCTCTACTGCACAATCCAAGTTAATTAATGATGAGATCCAAGTTCGAATCCCACTAGCTCCAACTGCGCAATCCTCATTGGCAATCTCCATCAATGTGTGTGCAAATCTCATGCACAGCCAATAGTCACAACTGATAGTAGACTCACCCTTTCACCCACCTCTAACAATGGTCTCCACTGAACTGTCCATGCATTGCAGTTAACTGATGTGTTATTTAGTTGATTTATGAGTTAATAATTAGTGAATTAATTAATAATTAATTCACACCACTCATCACTAGTGTATTTGTCATTTAGACTAAATACAACTAGTTCAACTAAGTTAAACAAAACACAACTCCACCAACTGTCTCATCAACTCCACCAAACTCTGCCACATGAGTTCTAACTGAAGTCAACCATGCAATAGCTCAACTAACCCTTAGGAAAAGCGTATTTCCTTCTGTCAGCTGCATGTGCCACATCCAAGCATCAAACTGAAGTGCTCCAAGAGGATAAGATAATGTTTATATTCTAAATATTATTAAGGGTTAATAATATTTGGCTGTTCTATTTTTAGCCCGACAGTCTAAAAATAGACTTCGACATGTATGTATAAAAATAGCTGTCCATCTATTTTTACCAACTTGACCAATCATCCAAGAATAGCATCCCGCAACTCCTAGACCATGCTCCATATGTCTAAAAATAGACTTTTCGACAAAAATCACTTGTGTGGTCCCCCACCTAGTTTAGGTGATCACTTTCCAACTAGGATAAGGAAAGATGTTTCAAGAGGCCTCCTTCACTGTTTCTTGTTGCTATTTTCAACAGATAGCCTTCAATATTTCGAAGGAAATAACAATAGAGGGTTTGATTAAGGCGTTGGTGAAACTATATGAAAAGCCCTCGGCCTCAAACAAGGTATTTCTTATGAAACGATAATATGAAGATGTCGGAAGGTGGATCTGTTGCAGACCATTTAAATGATTTTAATACAGTTACCAGTCAGTTAAGTTCTGTAGGGGTAAACGTTGATGATGAAGTTAGAGCTCTGTTATTTTTGTTCTCATTGCCAAAAAGCTGGAATGGTTTAGTTATGGCCATTAGTAACTTTGTCTCTGGATCTAGTACTTTAAAGTTTGATGATGTTGTCGGTGCTATCCTTAGCGAGGAAACATGACAGAAAAGCTCTGGTGAAACATCGGGTAATGCTTTGAGTGCAGAGTCTAGGGGAAGAAAAATGGAAATAGAAAAGGGCTCAGCATATCGCAGTAAATCAAGGAAAGAAAAATCCAAGTCCAGATCGGGGATAGTGTGTTGGAAATGCAGAAAGAAAGGACACCAAAAGAAAGGCTGTAGATCTCGGAAGGGAAAAAAAGGTGACACACAACAAGAAAACAATCATGAATAAAATGTGACAGGTGATGTGTTAAAAGATGATTTGATTCTTTCTTTCGAAAATGTTACTGATTCCTTCGTGGTAGATTCAGGGGCCTCATTCCGTGCCACACCTGATAAGAAATATTTTCATGACTATGTTCAAGGAGATTTTGGACAAGTCTGTTTGGGTGATGATAAACCCTGTAAAATTGTTGGAATGGGTAAATTTCTTGTAAAACAACAGAATGAAAACCAATGGCCATTAAAGGAGGTAAGGCATGTTCCAGATTTGAAGAAAAATCTGATTTCAACAGGGTAGTTAGGTGGTGAAGGTTGTGTGACAACTTTCACAGATAAAACTTGGAAGGTCACCAAAGGAGCCTTGGTAATAGCAAAAGGCGAAAAAGTTGGTACATTGTATTTATGCAATGATATTTCTAACTCTGTTAATGCTTTAACTTCCAAAGGAGCAGATGCAACATTATGGCATCATAGGCTTAGACACATGAGTGAGAAGGGGATGAAGATTCTTCACTCAAGAAATTTGTTGCCGGGTTTGAAGAATGTTGATTTGGATTTTTGTGAGAATTGTATTTATGGAAAACAAAAGAGAGTCAGATTTCTCAGAGTTGGGAAAGAAAAGAAGAGCGAAAAATTAGAGCTTGTGCATACAGATGTATGGGGACCTGCTTAGGTATCATCTCTCAGTGGCTCTCGTTATTATGTTACTTTTATTGATGATGCAACTAGAAAAACTTGGATTTATTGTATTAAGAATAAATATGATGTATTTGATACTTTCAAGAAATGGAAAGCTTTGGTTGGGATTGAGACAGGAAAGAAGTGAAGTGTCTCAGATCAGATAATGGAGGTGAATATTGCAGCAAAGAGTTTGATAGGCACTGTTCAGAGCATGGAATTCGTAGAGAAAAGACAGTTCCAAGAACACCACAAGAAAATGGTGTGTCAGAAATGATGAACATAACAATCATGGAGTGTGCAAGGTGCATGAGATTGCATGCGAGATTGCCTTTACAATTTTGGGCAGATGCTGTAGATACTGCTGTTAATCTAATAAACAGAGGGCCTTCAAGTTCCTTGGATGGTGGTATTCCAGAGGAAGCATGGACAGGTAAAAGGGTAAACTACTCTTTTTTAAAGCCTTTTGGTTTTGAGGCCTTTGTCCATATTAACGAAGAAAACATAACAAAGCTTGAGGCAAAATCAAAGAAATGTACCTTTCTTGGATATGGTGTTAATGATTTTGGTTATTTCTTATATGATTATGAAAATCACAAAATCATTAGGAGCAGAGATGTAATATTCAATGAAAAGGTCTTATATAAGAATCAGTTGCAGGAAAAGAAATAGGTAAAAGAAAACAAAGAATACACAGTTCTTGATGAGATCACAGAAAAGGTAAAGGTGCCTGAAAATAATAATAAGTAACAACCACAATAACAACAACCACCACAATAGCAACAGGCATCTCAAACACCTAAAATTGGTGTCAGGAGATCTACCAGGATAAGTAGACCCCTTGAATGATACTCTCCTTCATTATATTATTTATTGTTGACTGATTCTAGTGAACCCAAATGTTATGAAGAAGCAATGCAGGTTGAAACCAGGAAGAAGTGGGAGCTATCCATGGAAGAAGAGACAGACTCCTTAATACATAACCAGACTTGGGACTTAGTCAGGTTGCCTGCAGGTAAAACAACATTGTAGAATAAATGGGTTTACAGGATGAAGGAATAAGATGGAGGAAAACATAGGTACAAAGCTAGACTTATGGTGAATGGGTTTGCACAAAAGAAGGGTATTGATGACATATTTTCTCCTGTTGTTAAGATGACTTCAACCAGAACTATTTTAAGTCTTGTAGCAGTAGAAGATTTTCATCTTGAATAGTTAGATGTAAAGACAACATTTCTCCATGGAGATTTGGAGGGAGAGATCTATATGCAACAACCAGAAGGCTATGAGGTCAAAGGGAAAGAAAAATTAGTGTGTAGGTTCAAGAAGAACTTGTATGGCTTAAAACAGGCTCCAAGGCAGTGGTGTCTAAAATTTGACAAGTTTATGTCTGAAAAAGGTTATACTAGATTCCACTCTGATAATTGTGTTTATCTGAAAAAGCAAAATTATGACGGCTATATTATATTGTTATTGTATGTAGATGATATGCTTGTTGCAGGGTCTAACATGCAGGAAATAAATGTGCTCAAAAGAAATTTGGCAAATTCCTTTGCAATGAAGGATTTGGGAGCTACAAAACAAACCCTTGGTATGAGAATAACTGGAGACATGAAAAATCACAAATTAACACTGTCTCAGAATGAGTACATACAAAAGGTGTTGAAACGATTTAATATGTAGAATGCAAAACCAGTTAGTACACCTTTTGCTAGCCATTTCAAACTTAGTAAGGAGGTGTGCCCCAAGTACCAAGAAGAAATGGACTATATGTCTAAAGTTCCATATGCATCAGTAGTTGGAAGCTTAATCTATGTAATGGGATTTGTAAGAAGGTACATGAACAATCCAGGAAAAGAACATTGGATGGCAATGAAATGGATTCTCATATTTTTGAGAGGTACCAAAAATCAAGCATTATGCTTTGGTGGTTCAAACATTGCTCTACAGTGATATGTTGATGCAGATATGGCAGGTGACAGAGATAACAGGAGGAGCACTACAAGATATGTATTTACTGTAGGTGGAACAACTATCAGTTGGGTTTCAAAAATTCAAAGTGTTGTTGCACTTTCAACAACAGAAGTGGAGCATGTTGCTGTTACAGAGGATAGTAAAGAAATGACTTGGTTACAAAGTTTTATGGATGAATTGGGTAAGAAGCTTGATATGTGCATGTTATACAATGATAGCCAAAGTGCTATTCATCTTGCAAAGAACTCAACATTTCATTCCAGGACTAAACACATACAACACAAGTAAAATTTCATACAGTCAGTATTGGAAGATGGACAATTGAAGCTGGAAAAGATACACACTAGCCAGAATCTTGCAGTTATACTAACAAAAGTTGTAACCAGGGAGAAACTGAGAATATGCTTAGTTTCAATTGGTCTTCAAGTATGATGATGAAGATGAGAAACAACCAGGTCCAAAGTGGAGTCATTGTCCAGCAAATGAAGCAGCGCTAGAGTTGCTAGAATCAGTCTCCAAGTGGGATATTGTTGGGTGTGGAGCCTGATTATCTTGTTTATTTTGTATCACAATGTTGGACCCCTGTACCTTAATGGGGCGGCAACGCCACCCGTAATTAAATGCTGCCTGGGGGGTCCACGGGGGGGCGGCTACGACTTTATGGAGCCCCCCCCTGGCAGGGGGTTTCGGGGGCAGCGCCCCCGAAGCTAAAAAATAGATGTAAAATTGCCTTGTAAAAGTATATTAATTTCTAGTCAATCTGGGCCGTTCATTAGGCGGATGATCTGATGGTAGAAGTTATGTTTAGTTTAGGGTTTTTTGCCCTAGAAGGCAACCCCTTGCTTGTATGAGGGTATTGTATTGCGACTGTGTATTGTATGTGTATTCTCAGAGCGAGAAACATATAGGGAGACTGCAAGAGAGAACAAAGGATATTACAGCGGATCTGCTATAGGTTGTGTCTCTTCATTTTACTGGATAATAGACAGGAAGGACTGGCTGTTCGGGGTGGACATAGCCCAAACTGGGTGAACCACATATATCTGTGTCTCTCTGGTTTTATGTGTTTTGTGTGCTTGTGTTTTTCACATATTTTATGTGTTGCATTGCTCTATAATATATAATTTTCTAACATCACAAACATGTCCACATTTCCAAAACCCACTTAGGCCTTTTCTTCGCCACCCTCCTCGCTAATTTTCTCCTCTTTCTCACTCTTAATAGGATTAGAAAAAATTGTTGTGTGTTGTATGTTGCTAATGAGATTGAGCTTCTCCTTTTATAGGTTTCTTGGGGGCTAAATTAGGCCTCTTCTAGGCCGACTTGTCCTTTTGGTAGCTTCTAGACCAATATTTTTACATAAAATATATTTCCTTTCTTTGATACATGAGCCCTTCAAGGGAATTTACACCATGACCTTGAATTTGACTCTTCTTCACAACCCTAGAGCATTCAATGGGTGCTTTGATCTAGGATAGTTAACTAATGGGCAAGAAACCGATTTCATAATAAAATAATTTTCTTTTTACAAATACATATTTTCTTTTCTTTCTTTTAACAAGTACAATAATTACATCTAGTCACGACATCATTATAATTATGAAGAGCGACACTAGTTACATATTTGAAAAAGCTTTATTCAAACCCTAACAATGTTATTTTTCCATAACCTTGAAAGAATTCCTCAAAATTGTAATTCAACCAAATTATAAAGCAACTTACAATGAAGACAATGTTCTTTAATAGAGAACATGGGGAGGTTATAGTTTTAGAAAATGGCATATCTCCTCAATAAATAGTGAATGGCTCTTCTAGATCCATTTCAAAAAAGGTTCCTTTCAAATAGGCTCTTCCCACTGCAAAATTTGTTTCTCTCTAAGAATTAAATCTTACACACTATCTAATCACTAGATCAATGCCTGTGCAAATTTCTCCACATAAGTAGAATAATCATTCTCTTCTATCTCTAAAGGGACAGAAGACTACTGTACACTTTTCTCTGTTGAGTTGATCAACTGAAGTCAAAAGAGAATATTCAGTAGTAAGAGAGTCAACATCAACTTCAATCTCTCCAGGAACAAAAATTTTCTCAGCAAATAACTTCTACATCTGTCATTAATGATTTAAATATTTTTCATTTATAGGCAACTTCTAGATATGTCATGAATGACTAGACACTACACCAACTTAGCTCACTATCCAATATAAGGTTTATGTAATCCTCTCAATATTTAGTGGTAAGATTATACAACTGATATACGACACGTTCCTCCAAAATTTCCTGCATGAATTTCACAGTGCTCTTGCATATGTTGGGTCCAATGGTTGAACAAATCTATGGCTTTCTTTCTCAAAAAACATTTTCCTTTGTTTCAAGTTCAGGACAAATTTTCCTTTTATTCCACTGAAAATAGTTACATTCTTCCTGTCGAAGGGGCCTTGATGTATCTCTCATCAATCGACATGAAACAAACCAAGATGATGTAGTGTATGGATGAATTCATGAAACGATGAACGAAAAATGGCATAGGGATGGCCGACCCAAAAAATGTCAACAAGCTACTGCAGGTGGCTGACATAGGATGAGACTTCCCTTGAACACATAGCGGCACGACATGAGACTGACTTGAAAAAATGACTAATGAACACCATGTGATATCATGTAACAATGTAGGGGGCATCGAGACATGCTACATATGACTAGAATATTAACCAATAGGAGGAGTAGATAAACTCATATATATGGTACGACTCATAGGCAAGATAAAATCCAACTGTGAGATAATGGAACAAACATGTTCCATGTTCAATTGTGACTCGATTTACATTGCCTTTTGATGACTAATGAAAATGAATGTTCCCTTCCCTTTCTCTTTTTAAAAGTTCATTTTTTCGTAAATTTAGTCCCACAAGCCTGAAAAAGAGATAAAAGTATACAAGGGAGAACCTTCTAGCCATAGTAGACTAGAATATTCCTTTTTCATAACTAGTCCATCCTAATCCAGTAAAGGGTTAAACTTATACTAGGTAGACGACCCTTCAAGTACTTTTACGAGTGTGAAGGAGACAAGTTCACTCAGTAATGTTTTCTAAATTAAGGAGTCTGAAAAGAGCTTAAATGAAACTCTTCCTGGAGAACGAGTGGTATAGAGGATAGAAACCGGTTTCGGTAATGATGGAACTTACAATGAAATAATGAGGAGAAGACACTGGCTAATAAGGCCACTCATCGCAGCGGTTCCTCTAAGAAAGGGAAAAACACCAAGTGAAAGCGAATGATAGGCCAAGTAGTTGATGACGATGGAAGAGAGGAACTGGGGCTCAATCTACTAAATTGGTTGACAAAGAGTTGTAATAACAAGGGATAAAAGTGGTGGAATCTTACTGGTGTATGGCCAGAAATATGATGAAGAAGAGAACACGAGGCTCAGATTCTAGGTCATGGCGGGTCAAAAGGAAGGATTTCGTAAAAATCACTGCATGGACACCAAGATAGAAAAAAGGTTATAGTTATGGTATCCATGATCATGTAAGCTCTATGGCCAAGTGACTACGTGCATAAAAGAGATTGGCTAAAGTTGCAACTTTACGAGGTCGGAACTAAGGCATGAATATGGCACTAACGGTCAAAATGCAAAGGAGACGACAAAAATGACCTACCCCTATATGCAAGGAAAGACATCATACCTCAGGCCCAATGGATGTCGCAATAAAGACTAGAACCATGGTTAAATCACATAGTGAAAGAAATAAACATGGATGAGGTAAAAACATGACATACATACATACATACATACATACATACATACATATATATATATATATATATATATATATATATATATATAATTTTATTTTTTGGTTTTTTTAAAGTTTTATATATATATTTTTTGGATTTTTGGCATAAATAAGGCATGACAAATACTCACATCACACACCAAACCAAAAAAAAGCTAAAGCATCACACTCTTATGTACAATATGTACAGCATGTAGCAGCTCTAACAGTCAAGTAATATGCTAAGGGTTTCTATACACAAAACTTATGTGTGTATACATACATACATACATACATACATATACATACATATATATATATATATATATATATATATATATATATATATATATATATATATATATATATATATATATTGAATTTTTGGCATAAATAAGGCATGAGAAATACTCACATCACACACCAAACTAAAAAAAAGCTAAAGCATCACACTCATATGTACAATATGTACAAGCACGAAAGTGTGCCCACAGTCGGGCACAGGCTAGGGGTTTCTATACGCGAACTTATGGAAGGTGAGAGAACCATATGGCTTATTAGTGGGAGCCATGCCAAAGGAAGTCAAACAACCCAACTCGGAAAGGTTGACCATGCTAGGGACATTCTAACATAGTCATGCTCTCAAAATTAACTTGAGGACATAAGGGGGGATCAATACGTAAAGGGGGTACAAAAATCTCATCGATAGGTGGAGAGGAGTTGGACAATTCATTGGCAAGTTCAGTAGTACAAACCCAAGACTTGGCTCGGTCCAGTGGTGGCACTTCCAAAGAGGGCCGAGGAGATGCCCCCTGAATCGTTCCAAGATTTATGTTGCCAAACTATATGTATTGAAAATCAAGGAGAATAGAGGTAGGAAGATGCATAATCTCCCTAGGATTATCAAAGGGTAGATCCATTACCTTCAAGTTGACTTTCCGAGTGGGGGGGGGGGGGTTTCATTAAGGGAGTCATGTAGAATGGGTAGAGTGACGAGCCATGTGGGAAAAGGAACTTGGTCATATTCCATATTGGGATGGAGTTTCTAACCAGTGTGAGGAGGTACTGACGAGAATTCCGAGGAGTCAACCTCTTTCACAACAGGTGGCAGAGGATGCTCACTAGATTGATCAACTTCAATAATATCAAGTGACACCACCCAAGGATCAGGAGGTCTATGGGGTCCATAGGTGTCAGAAGAGATCTTATGAATATGAGATTTAGAAAAGGATGAAGGAATTTCAAATTGAGGAAATACCCTAATAAGAGATGATATTTTAAACAAGCTCGTGCCAACACTCTGATACTGAGCAGGTTTATCTCCCACAAGTGGTATTGAATTACCCATAGTGGAAATTTAGGCAGATGGCACACAATAGTCAAGTTGGTAAATGGTAACAATATTTCCTTCATGAGGAAAGCAAAGGACACAAAATACAAACGAGACAAAAATGATCATGGCATAGAACCAACTACGACCAAGGAGCTGGTTGTAATCCAAAGTGGCATCGACGACTTCAACATCGACATAAACAATTCCCCCCCCCTAAATTATTGGAAAACTTGGGAATAACCTCCTTAGGCACAAAATTATGTCCATTAAAGGCTTGAATAGTGGTTTTGGACTTGGTGAGCGTTGGATAGTTGAAAGTATTCTAACAAGATGCTAACATGATGCAAGTGAAAGAAACTTCATCTACCAAAGTGCGATGAATATTCTTATGGAAGATACACATTATAATCTGAAAGGCGATTTGGTGGGAAAGTCGAATGACAAATTTTTCAACATTGAATGTGATGAGGTTCGAGTCAAAAGGATCTCCTCCACTAATGATAGAAAACAAGGCCTTGCGTTACAGAGAGTAGCTTTGTAAACCCATGCATACATGGCATAAGGGGCCTTAGAAAGATCTTCAACAATACTATAGTGTTGAGTGGCCCAGACAAAGGGATTATGTGCTGTCTTATGAACAATACCCTTGGTAGGGAGATAAACATATTCCACAAGCTTATCTAAAGTGAGAGGTCCAATGGAAGAAGGTGGAATGGATGAGTCCTTAGGAGAATAATTCGACTTAGGAACAATCATATTATTTAGCTCGCTTGGTCACATTAATGTATTCTTTGCACATAAAGATGGACAAACTATTAGCAGGATTAAAAAATGGCTGCTTGGTTCTCCCTTGTGGAGGTAGAGGATGTTGTGCAATGATTTGTTATTGAGGTTGTGAAATAAATGGATGAGTTAAAACATCAGGCTATTGATAATATTGCGGTGGTGCAAGAATCTTATGAAATTCATCCATTCAAGGGAATTCATGAGTAAGATGTTCACCTTGAAATTTTTTACAAGGGAAATTTATCTTTTGATGGCGTTTAGTGGTGACCCATCCTTGATTTTGTGGGTTTGGTTGAGTTTCTTGAGAAGTTTGGTTTTTTTGTTTATTCTTCTTGTTGTTATTTTTACCACCAGTTTTTTGGTTGTTCTTAGGTGCTGTGGACATCACCGTAAGAACGTCGGTGGATTGCTTTGAACAAGGTGCTTTAGAAGAGCTGAACACACTTGTTGGGGCATGATATGTAATAATTGATTGCGCAAGTTGAGCAACAAGTTGGCTCATGGAATCAGAAATAGATCCAGTCACACCATCAATGTGTGGGCCAGGAGCACGTTTGGGTGGGTCAATGGAAGGCCTAGGAGCATTAGGCAGTACTTCATAAAACGTACCCGATTGTGAGTAAATAAAATCAATTTTTTGGGAAACTAAGATGGCATGCTCCTCAGTAACCACTCTAAACATAGACACGTCTTTGGCAATCTAATGTTGTAAATATCAGATGAACCATTTACACAATATCTCATCAGGAAGCTTGGTTCTCACCAACCTCTTGTGGCGATGCCACTCAGGGATATGATCAGAAATCAACATGGCATCATCTTGTTTAAAGTTAGAAAAGCAATCAAAGTTGATATCGTACCTTGTGGGAAACTAAAAGTGTGTAAAAAAGGATTGAGATAAAGATAAAAATTCACCGTAGGATGTTGTGTCCAATTCAATATACCATTTCGCAGCATCCCCGGTAAAATTTCATTGGAACAAGCATAGCTTAATCGAATCTTCCATTAAAGAGTTGGATTTACACCATAATTGATATGTGGTGATATGAGTGGATGTATTCTCTCTAGGTTTTCCTTCAAATTTGGGTATATTAGAAGGTATTTTGGATGGCATAGGTGGCCAACAGGGGTCATGGAGAATGGGATCATTGGTCAAATTAGCCAAATCCAATAAATCAAGAGAAGATAGAAATGGATTATGAAGTTGAATAAATGATCATAGGCATGGGAAGCCCCTTACCAACCTTGCGGTCCCCCCATATAGGGATTATGATGTATGGTTTGTTGGTTAAGGTATGGGTTCGCCTTGACATATGAAGATTTTGAGACTAAAGCGCCGACCTCTGCTCAATTCTGCCCTAAGCAGTGGAAGATATTTGCTGGCGATACCTGCGTCTTTTGGCCCCATAGTTGAGAAAAAATAGAATTGTTTATTAACCATCTCAATTCCTAATTTGACTCCATTAAATTCACGATGGAAGTCGAGGTTAAAATTTGCATTCCCTTCCTTGATATTCTTCTCTCTAGAAAGGAGGATGGTTCCGTTGCTGACCAAGTCTTTTGAAAGAAAACTCACACGAAACAATATCTTCATGCTAGGTCTCATAATTTCCCAGCACAAAATTTTGGATTTCTTAATATCCTTGCCATCCGTGCCCTTGGGATTTCTAATGAAAATCACTTGGAAGAGGAAAAATCTCATCTCCTTAAGTTTTTGAAAATAACGGCTATAACAGGCATCTACGTCTCAGAGCTTTTCATAGAGACAGTAAAGAATCAAAGATTAAAGTTGTTTGGGTTGGTCAAATATCCAATGTGAAGCGTCCTTTCATCCAGGGGACTACTGATAAAATTTCTCATATTCTTAAAAAGAGTAGAGTTTCTATTACCTTCAAACCCCTTAATACCATTATGAATTCACTTAGATATGTTAAGGACCCTGTAAACCCCAAATACATGAAAGGGGTCTTCAATCCATTATTCCAGTGGTATTCCCTACATTGGGGAAATTGGTTGCCTAGTTAACCAAATAATTCAAGGGCATGTTGCAGAAATTAGGCACAATCGTTCTCGTTCGTCAGCGTTAGCTGAAAATACAGAGAAATCCAAACGCCATGTATGCATTGAGGATTCCCAAGTCATCGCTATTCTTGATCACTTCCATCATAGGAAGCTGAGAGAAGCCATTGAGATTGAGAAGCATTCCATTAATCTTAACAAGGATGATGGAGGGAAACTAAGTAGGAACTAGATTCCTGCCCTCTATTCTTGATTATTAATTAATTAATTTATTTTATTCATTTTTGTTTTTATTTATTTATTTTTACTACTTTACTTTACTGCCATATAATTTTTTTTTTTGATATTTTAATTCAATAATATTTTGTTTAATAATATTAAACTTTAAAAACTAATGGTTGAATAATTTTAATCTTTTTTTTTAGTTATTAAAATCCACATATATATATATATATATATATTTCTTAATTACACGCACACATATAAAAGTCAACAACTAATCTCTATCAGCTAATTCATAACCACTAATTCCCCTTTGTAAACTTTGGAACCAGGTGCATCTTTACCATTGAAACTGTTGGATAGATTGATTTTTTCACCTTTGTCCTGAGGATGAAGCACATTAGATGGTTCGAAACGTAGACCATTACTCAATGATGTGATTAATCCGACAATCTTGTATTCTAGAAAGGACAACTTACTAGATTCCGGCCAAAAATATAAAATATATAGTTAAATATAAAATAGTTAAAAAATGTATTTAAAAAAAGAACAAATTACCAGATTCTGGAAAAAAATATAGAATATATAGTCAAATATAATTAAATATAAAATAGTTAAATATTTAAAAAATTTAAATACAAAATAATTAAATAGTTAAAAAAACGTATTCTAGAAAGGACATTATAAAACACCAAAAAAATAGTTAAATATAAAAATATATACACAGTTAAATATAACATATATATATACACAGTAAATATAAAATACAAATATAGATAATTAAATTTAAATAAATAAATATATTATGCAATTTTAAGGTCACGGCCAAGCCATATACCAAATTGGTGTATGAGACCCCCTTGTTTGTTTGTTTGTGGAATACGGGACCCACCTTCGCACAACTGGTGTATGAGACCCCCTTGTTTGTTTGTTTGTGGAATAAGGGACCCACCTCCGCACAACGATTTGACTGTAAGTCTACGAAGGCATACATACTATACCCCCTTCTAGTTTTCAACCTGTGACCTCTTAGGAGGAAACACATGCTCTTAACCATTAGTCCCACTATATATATATATATATATATATATATATATATATATATATATATATATTTTAATAAAAAAAAACATATAGACAATTAATTTAATAAAAGCGCCGTATATTGAGGGATTTCGATAAAAGTAAAAAATTAGAAAAATATATTAATTTTTTTTATTAAATATCGTGCTAATAAATATTGTGGAACATAGATAAAAGTAAAATAATATTAAAAAACTGTCTACTTGACATTTTTTATTAATTTCTTTATTTTTCCTTAGGAGACCCCTTTTAGGATGAAATTTCCTCTAATGCTCCCTGCACTAAAGAGCAATCAATTTGGGGCTTTGATAAATCAACACACTTTAAGGGAGAACTGAAGAAGGCTTTTATCCAAAATAATGTTTTAACACCTCCACATAAGTTGGAATGCACCCAGATCGCACATGTGAATTTCTAGAAGCAAAATCAACAAATCTGCTTAAAATTTGCACAATTTTCAAACAACCAACTTTCAACTCGATTTTCATGTAGATGGAACCAAATATTGAAATTATGGCTTCATGGGTTTTTTCCTAGTATAACAAATTATATAAAATCCAAACCATTTCCCAAATTTCACATTGGTATAGGAGAGGCACGAGATTCTTTGAAGAAATTTTGTAAAAAATACATTTTTTTTCCCAGAATTCTAAGATCATGCCCATAATGCAGAATTATGCACCACATCTTGATTTTTTTAATTGGATGATCGCTGAACTAGACCTCCATCAATGGTAAACTTTTGTATCTTCAATTATTTGATTTTATATCCAGTTTGCAATAAAAAACACTTGTATAAACAAAGCCCTGGCTCCAAGCCTAGTCACGAGAGAAATCCAATCTTTGTACTCTTATGACGTTGGAGTTATTTCTATTTGAGTTAAGTTGAGTACATATGGACTTTTGAGATCATTTATTTATCCTTTTAAAGGTCTAATTATTGTGATCTTTTAACTCAGGGTTTTCCCTCTGCGTGTGGTAGCCCTGAGCCATAAATATTTTGAGAACACCGAGGTTTTGACATCTTGTTATGAATCTTGTTACATCATTACAAGTTATGGGTTGTATAAAATTTATTTGGAATGACCATTATTTTTCGTACATGACTTGGTGGATTGCAATGGTTTATTATTATTATTTGGAATCATCTCTTTGGGTATTGGAAGTTTTGTTTTGAAGGTTTTAATGATCTAATATCGGTGTTGAGTTATTATGGAGCTAAATATCGAGGGAATCTTGATCTTTTATTCATAGTATAAATGGAACAATACTAAAAGTGCTTAAACCCTAAGTTTCATGCAATGAACCAAGTCATATTTAATAGGTATAATATACATGTGAGTGGAGGATTCAGTGGCATATCTTTCTTTCAACAATATTTTCCTAACATTATGATATTGTTCTCTTGGTTTAAGAACATAGCACTATTTGGGAAAAGCTCTGGTACAGCCTAGCGTTGAAGATTACTTGTGTTTGAACAAGATTCTTTTGAATACAATGAGACTGCTTAGTGAGTGTAATTAGTTATATCTTATGATTGATATTCTTAGATGGTATACGTGTGGAACAAGTATCTTTGAATGGTTTGAATGGTTTTGTGTGAGAAGGTTTCTTCAGGATTGATTTATTATTGCTCTTTTAGAATTCGATTCTTATTTTCGAAGATTGGCTTAATTTATTTCTCTTGCAAAACCTTCTTGAGGATCTTTGGTTTGGGACATTTTTCTTAGTTCGAGAAAACAAAGTAGAGTGATTTTTTTTTTTTTCAAGTCTATACATTTGTTTGACACACTTTACTTTTGAATGTATAAGAAACGAGGAGTTTCAATAGTGCAGGAATCACACCGAGTGCATGTAGCCTATTGAGTGCAGGCAGACTGCGTTAAAGCAAAGTATAGAAATTCGTTGTTTGAAAATCCTCTTTGGTGTTGCAAGGTGATGGTTTGATGTTTTGCTTCTAGAATTTTCATTTTCATTTTATTAATCTATTTGCATGTGCAAAACCATTACAGACTCTATTATATTGATAGTAAGTTGAAGATACTCTTTTTATTATGGAATGAGTTGAAATGCAAACAAAGCGAGAAGGGAATATTTTATTTGAATGCACAATAGTTTCTTTTTGGTTGAGTGGGCTGCATACACCAATTGTTTCAATAGATAATTCATTTGGTGAATTTTGAAGATAAATCTAATTATTTTTGCTATCTTTAATTACATTCAGAGAGTGAGATTTATTTTGGTTTGAGCAATATTTCTGGTCTGTGTGCTTGGGAAGTGTAGGAAGTAATTTCCAGGTTGAAGTTTGAATGGTAGCTTAGGTATTTCCATTAAATAAACTGCCAGTGTTTGAATGATTAATAAACTAGTGTAGATTAGTGTTTAATCTATTTAAGGGTTTCTATTCTAATGAATGATTGCAAGTGTAGGATTAATTAGTGTTTGCAGGAATCTATAAGGGTGTTTATGAGCAATTTATTGTAGTAATTTGATTTGCAAGTCGTTAGGTGTTCTATCTAGCATTTATAGTGTTGTGTCTCAAAGTTCAAAAACCCCAGATTTCCATTAAATGTTGGTCCATTAATATACCCTATGCTACACCCAACATTTTGGCGTCGTTTCTGGGGAGGCGCTTAGGGGATTGGCCTTGCTAACCTGCTGCAATTTGGTTTGCTCTTTACCTAGTTTTTATTGCAAGTTTTGTTTCTTTCTTGCATATTTTGATTTCATTTCTAAAGTGCTGTAATAACCCCATATATATATTGAACCCCGTGCTAACAAGACATACCAACTAGATTTTTGAGACAGAGAAATGGTATTTCGAGGCATTTTTCAATGAGGAGTTTGAGGTTAATATCAATCATCTAGTGCACCTATTTCACTAACTGGTTGACAAGAACATTCAAAGGATTCTCGAAGTAGTATATGGAGAACATATTCTATTTTGGGATGAAATAACACACATAATTACCTTTGAATTCCCAATCAAAGATCCATTAGGAGTGGTACAAACACATAATATTCCCCCATTTTCTCTACTAAAATTTCAAGGTTTGGCAAATGAAGACCCATATACATTCTTATTCGAGTTTGAAGTACTTTGTAGAGGATATGGTTATTCTACTAATGCTCAAAGTTTACAAGTGTTTCCTCTTACTCTTAAAGGACCAACTCTTCGATGGTTCATGAGCATTGGAGGGAACTACATTCAAACATGGGAAGATATGAAGAATGTATTCTTGGAGAAGTACCAAGACTACTGCCAGGCTAATGAAGATATTTTTGGAATGATACAAGGGCAAGATGAAAGTTTGGAGGAATACGTGGAGAGATTTGGATAAAATATTCAAAAATCAAAACATAAACATTTGGCAAAAGAGATGTTGAAAACACTCCTACTCAAAGGAATCAAAGATGAATTTTGAGAACATTTAAATCTGACAGGAGAAAGTGATGTTTTTCACTTTCCATATGATGATGTTTGTAAATCATGCATTAGTTATTCAATATGAATCTCCAAGATTGTTATTAATTCTCAAGAACTTTACTCTTAATTTTTGAAATTTGCTACAAAAATAGGAGTTACAAAAGCCTCTCTAAATTTACAATTGCATGATTTTCAAGAAGATAAGAAGCAATGCAAGGAGGACCACTCGATAAATTATTTCCCATAACTTAAACTTGGACACATGTTTATGAGTAATTTTTATGATGCTCAACAGGTTCCTCAGTAGATCTATAACCCTACAGTTCTATTGGAGACTTATAATCCTCCTCTAATTCATTACCCCACCTTATGGCCACAGTGGCTCTCTCGCTTGAGCCATATATTACCACAACCTCAAGGATGGTTTGGAGCCTCTTCTATAGTACAATTCCCATGCAAACTCCATTACCCGAGCCACAACAATTGCAATTATTTTCCATTGCACCATTATGTTATCCTTCTCTATGGTCCCAACCATTTGTGCCACCAAACCCTAATTCCAACAATCAAGTTGCACATCAATTTAAAACACCTATTTTTCCTATTCACTTCCATATCTAATGTAATGCCATATATTTTAGAGAGGGGAGAGGAGTGAATTCAAAAACTTCCCCTATTACCACACAAAATTTACCTCGGGAATAAACTTTAATCCATAAACCATTAGAAGAGCAATCTATGATTAAAATGTATTCGAAAACTGTTGTCGAAGCTCACCAAGAAGAAAAACTTAGAATTTCCCTTAACCATCCTTGTTAATATGAAGAGAGAAAAAATCAAGTTGTGGAAGACCTGTACAAGTTGGAGAGCCATGAATATGTGGGTCTTATTGAAGTCTGGTTCCAACCAATTGTCAGCACACCCCATTCCCTCATCATTTGGAAACTCTTGGTACCATATCAATTAAATAATTTGTTTTCTCATCTCTGATACACATTGAAGTTTACATTTTGAACCTGAGTGTGAGTATATTTAGTATTATGTTACACACATGGTTACACTGGAAGTACTCCTATACTTAAAGGATACCTTCCTGTCCTTAAATTGGGGTAGGGTAGTATAAGAGCAATAAATGAAAATTCCATCTGAAATAAAACTGTCACAACACCACTCTTGAAACTTCAATTCCCTAAGGAAAAATTATTTAAATTTATATTATTATGTACTCTTGTGGTAAGTCTTGTAAGAATAAATTCACTCTTAATACCCCATATCTTGGAAAGTGACATTGATAATTGATTGGGCGGTTTTTATTCATATTTTTTTGTCATCCATGGAGTCACTCAGGGGGATTTGTTATTGTTATGATTAATACTTTCCATTCACAAGCCAAAACCCTAACCCTAACCTAGTCATTCTAAAAAGTCGTTGTCCAAGAAATATTTTCAAGTTTCTCTAAGAAGGTATTGTTGAAAAACCTCCTATGGTGGTTCACTCATGTAAAACCCTAATGAGCTCTCATGAGAACCCCAACATGATTAACTTGAGGAATATTTCATTCATTATCTAAGATGATTTATTTAAAATGAGTCTTTAGGGTAGCAAGACCAACCAGTGGATATTAGTCATTAAATACTTTTCACGACATTCTGTTCTCTTAAAGATCAGATTTTCCTCCCCACCTATTAAGTAACCTATTTAAGGTTAATCATAATCATAGTTTATTTTAACATAGAAGGATTAATTGAGGGATAAGAGGTCTCATTACGAGTCGAACTACCATGATAATGGGTCTTAACTAGAATGAAATTACCACTACTAGTGATCAAGCTAGGGTAATGGCTTTCAGTTGAAAAGCTAGAAGACAAGAGGTCTCATCAAAAGTCAAATTGTTCATTCTTGTTAGTTCTTGTGAATGGAATTATTGATAGCTAGTTACCAAGCTAGGACAACAATCTTTAGTTAATTTCTAAACAAATGTAAATTATTTCAATTGACTATGAATCTATATCTAATAGATGGTACACAAGCATTTTATTGGGTTAAAATGCATCCCTGTCGAGGCTATAGATGCCTATTGGTAGCAGGGCCATGCCCGTGGTATTAAAGTTAAATTTGCACTATGATTTACTTGGTCATTTTTTTCCTTCCCAAAACTCATTGTCATATCTCTCTGAGAATGGATTTAAGATCCTTTCAGTAATGTGCTTTGGAGTTCTATCTTTCAGAAATAAAAAGGTTTTCATGGACGTGGGATCCTTAGTACAATTTATTCACTTTGCCTTAACAAGAGGAGCTTCAACTATATGCTAGATAACGGTAAGATGGGAACGTATCATTTTGTTATATTTACTTTCCATTTTTCCATATATCTTTTAATGTCATGGATTTGAAATTATGTTACTTTTATTTGTCATGAGGATATTGAGGTGAAGAATTACTGATTAAGCCTACCCCCGAGATACTTGTGGGAATTTTGATGGCTGGCTATTTTATGATGACACTATCCCTGTAGTAACAACATTGTTAGCATTCATTTGGTAGCCTTGTCATTAGTTACTCTTTTGGAAATAATAAAGGTCAGTCTTGACATTATTGAATCTCTGGTCACATGTCTTTCTTATGTAAAGGGAGTTGACATCACATGACACTTACCTACACGCTCCTACTCAATTAGGCCTATGATATTATGGTGAGTAAAAACTGACTCTAGTGGAGAAGCCCTAGCCCTTCAATTTTGATTAGCTTTGGTCTCTGTTAGAGGTTTTTCTTGCATGGGGAAATGCATGATGATCAACATGTGGCGATGCCAGGCCTCTATTTTTTCATATTTAATACATATTTTCCCCTCATGTTGTTACCTAGTTCTCATAGTTATTTATGTCATTTTGCACATTATTGGGCTAATTATCTTAAATTGAAGCATGATGAGGTAATTTGTTGTTATTTGACGAATTTCATTTGTTTTAATGATTTAAGAGAATTACTATGGGATTGTCATTGATGATGGTCAATGTGATGGTTTATTCCTATGACAGATGAATAGTTCCTGTTCATCTATATCAATTCATGTCCATACAACAATATTCCTACACTCTTGAGGATTTCCACACTTAGAGAAGATCGTGCATGTTGTCTTCAACATTTTGTACATATTGGCATACCTGTTGGGTGTGGAGCCTGATTATCTTCTTTATTTAGATGTATCGCCATGTTGGACCCCTTTTCTTAACGAGGCGGCAACGCCACCCGTCATTTGATCACCGTTAGGGGGGTCCAGGGGGGGCTACAACGACCTTTTGGAGTCCCCCCCAGCAGGGGGTTTTAGGGGCAACGCCCCTGAAGCTAAAAACATATGTAAAATTACCTTGTAAAATATTGTAATTTCGTAGTCAATCTGGGCCATTCAGTAGGTGGGTGATTTGACGGTAGAAGTTATGTTTAATTTAGGTTTTTTTGCCCTAGAAGGAAACCCCTCTATTTTATGAGGGTATTATATTGCGTCTGTGTATGGTGTGTATACTCAGAGCGAGAAATAGCAAGGGGGAATTAGTGTGTGAGAGAGAATATGATATTACAACGGATCTGCTGTAGGTTGTGTCTCTTCATTTTGCTGGATAATATAAAGGAAGGACTAGCTATTTCCATGGATGTAGCCCAAGTTGTGTGAACCACATATATCTGTGTCTCTCTTGTTTGATATGTTTTATGTGTTTTTGTTTCCACATATTTTATGTGTTCCATTACTCTGTCATATATAATTTTCTAACAACTAGTCTCAGATCCGAAGGTCTATTTGGTTGATAAACTCGTAGGAAATAAGGGTTCCTGGTTCGAGTGGGAGAAATGGCGGAAGATGGTAGGTTTAGGGTCGAGAAATTTAACTGCAAAAAATACCTGCTATGGAAGATGAAGATGGAAGATTATATGCATTAGAAATATCTGTACCTACCATTGAGAAAAAAGAAGAAGAAGCTGTAGAGTATGACAGACGCAAAATGGGAGATTATCAATAGAAAGGCACTTGGAACAATACGGCTATGCCTCATGGCGTCGGTAGCCTTCAATATTTCGAAGGAAACAACAACAGAGGGTTTAATTACAACATTGGCGAAACTATATGAAAAACCCTCGGCCTCAAATAAGGTATTTCTTATGAAACATTTATTTAATATGAAGATGTGAGAAGGTGGATTTGTTGCTGACCATTTAAATGAATTCAATATGGTTACCAGTCAATTAAATTTTGTAGGGTAAAATTTGATGATGAAGTTAGGGATATGTTATTTCTGTGCTCATTTCCAGAAGGTTGGATTGGTTTAGTTATGGCCATTAGTAACTCTATCTCTAGATCTAGTACTTTAAATTTTTATGATGTTTTCAGTGTTATCCTTAGCGAGGAAATGCGACAGAAAAGCTCCGGTGAGACATTAGGTAATGCGTTGAGTGCAGAGACCAAGGGAAGAAAAATAGAAAGAGGAAAGAGCTCAACATATCACAATAAATCAAGGAAAGGCAGATCCAAGTCCAGATCAGGGATAGTGTGCTAGAAATATAGAAATAAAGGACATTTGAAGAAATACTGTAAATATCAGAAGGGGAAGGAGACACACAACAAGAAAACAATCATGAATAAAATATGACAGGTGATGTGTTACAAGATGCTTTGATTTTTTGTTTAGAAAATTTTACTGATTCCTGGGTGGTATATTCAAGGGCCTCATTCCATGCCAAACCTGATAAGAAATATTTTCATGACTATGTTCAAGGAGATTTTTGACAGGTTCGTTTGGGTGATGATAAACCCTGTAAAATCATTGGAATGGGTAAAGTTGTAAAATAGCAGAATGGAAACCAATGGTTATTAAAGGAGGTAAGGCATGTTCCAGATCTGAAGAAAAATTTGATTTCAATAGGGCAATTAGGAGAAGGTTGTGTGACAACTTTCACAGATAAAACCTGGAAGGTCACTAAAGGAGCACTGGTAATAACGAAAGCAGAAAAGGTTGGTACGTTGTATTTATGCAATGGTATTTATAACTATGTTAACGCTTTAACTTCCAAAGGAGTAGATGTAACATTATGGCATCATAGGCTTGGAAATGTGAGTGAGAAGGGGATGAATATTCTTCACTCAAGAATTTTTTTCCGGGTTTGAAGAATATTGATTTGGATTTCTGTGAGAATTGTATTTATGGAAAACATAAGAGAGTCAGATTTTTTAGAGTTGGGAAAGAAAATAAGAGCGAAAAATTAGAGCTTGTGCATACAGATGTATGGGACCTTCTCAGGTATCATCCCTCGGTGGCTCTCGTTATTATGTTACTTTTATTGATAATGCACCTAGAAAAACTTGGATTTACTGTATTTAGAATAAATCTTATGTATTTGATACTTTCAAGAAATGGAAAGCTTTGGTTGAGATTGAGACAGGAAAGAAGTTGAAATGCCTCAGATCAGACAATGGAGGTGAATATTGCAACAAAGAGTTTGATAGGTACTATTCAGAGCATGGAATTCGTAGGGAGAAGACAGTTCCAAGAACACCACAAGAAAATGTTGTGTCAGAAAGGATGAACAAAACAATCGTGGAGCGTGCAAGGTGCATGAGATTACATGCAAGATTGCCTTTACAATTTTGGGAAGATGCTGTAGATACCGCTGTTTATCTAATAAACATAGGGCCTTAAATTTCCTTGGATGGTGGTATTCTAGAGGAGGCATGGATAGGTCAAAAGGTAAACTACTCATTTTTAAAGCCTTTTGGTTGTGAGGCCTTTGTCCATATTAATAAAGGAAATAGAACAAAGCTTGAGCCAAAATCAAAGAAATTTACCTTTATTGGATACAGTGTTAATGATTTTGGTTATCTCTTATATGATTATGAAAATCACAAAATCATTAGGAGCAGAGATGTAATATTCAATGAAAAGGCCTTGTATAAGAATAGGTTGCAGGATAATAAATAGGAAAATTAAAACAAAGAATACAAAGTTCTTGATGAGATCACATAAAAAGTGAAGGTGCCTGAAAATAATAATAATCAACAGCCACAACAATTATAACTTCCACAAAAACAACAAGTACCTCAAACACCTGAAAGTGGCGTCAAAAGATCTACCAGGATAAGTAGTCCCCATGAACGATACTCTCCTTAATTATATTATTTATTGGTGTCTGATTGCGAAGAACCCGAATTTTATGAAGAAGTAATGCAGGTCGAAATGAGGAAGAAGTGGGAGCTAGCCATGAAAGAAGAGATGGAATCCTTAATACATAACTAGACTTGGGACTTAGTAAGGTTGCCTGTAGGTAAAACAACATTGTAGAATAAATGGGTTTATAGGCTGAAGGAAGAAGATGGAGGAAAACATAGGTACAAAGCTAGACTTGTGGTGAAGGGGTTTGCACAAAAGAAAAGTATTGACTTTGATGAAATATTTTCTCCTGTTGTTAAGATGACTTCAATCAAAACTAGTTTAAGTCTTGTAGCAGCGGAAGATTTGCATCTTGAACAGTTAGATGTAAAGACAACTTTTCTCCATGGAGATTTGGAAGAAGAGATCTATATGCAACAACCACAAGGATATGAGGTCAAAGGGAAGGAAAAATTAGTGTGCAGGTTAAAGAAGAGCTCTAATGGCTTAAAACAGGCTCCAAGGCAATGATAGCTAAAATTTGACAGGTTTATATCTAAACAAGGTTATACTAGATGCCACTCTGATCATTGTGTTTATTTGAAAAATCAAAATGATGGCAGCTATATTATATTTTTATTGTATGTAGATGACATGCTTGTTGCAGGGTCTAACATGCAGGAAATAAATGTGCTCAAAATAAAATTGGCAAATAATTTTGCAATGAAGGATTTGGGAGCTATAAAATAAATCCTTGGTATAAGAATAAATAGGGACAGGAAAAATCGCAAATTAACATTGTCTCAGAATGAGTACATACAAAAGGTGTTGAAAATATTTAATATGCAGAATGCAAAACCAGTTAGTACACCTTTGGCTAGCCATTTCAAACTTAGTAAGGAGATGTGCCCCAAGACCCAAGAAGAAATGGATTATATGTCTAAAGTTCCATATGCATCAACAGTTAGAAGCTTAATGTATGCAATGGTCTGCACAAATCCTGATATTTCACATGCAGTGGGAGTTGTAAGAAGGTACATGAACAATACAGGAAAAGAACATTGGATGGCAGTGAAATAGATTCTCAGATATTTAAGAGGTACCACAAATCAAGCATTCTTCTTTGGGGGTTCAAACATTGCTCTACAGGGATATGTTGATGCATATATGGTAGGTGATAGAGATAAGAAGAGGAGCACTATAGGGTATGTATTTACTGTAGGTGGAAAAACTCTCAGTTGGGTTTCAAAAATACAAAGTGTTGTTGCACTTTCAACAACAAAAGCAAAGTATGTTGTTGCTACGGAGGTTAGTAAAGAAATGATTTGGTTACAAAGGTTTATGGATGAATTGGGTAAGAAGCATGATATGGGTAGGTTATATAGTGACAACCAAAGTGCCATTCATCTTGCAAAGAACTCAACATTTCATTCTCGGACTAAACACATATAACTCAAGTACCATTTCATACGGTTAGTGTTGGAAGATGTACAGTTGAATCTGGAAAAGATACACACTAGCCAGAATCCTTCAGATATGCTAACAAAAGTTGTAACTAGGGATAGACTGAGATTATGCTTAGTTTCAATTACTCTTCAAGTATGATGATGAAGATGAGAAACAACCAAGTCCAAAGTGGAGTAATTATCCATCAAATGAAGTAGCGGTGGAGTTACTACAATCAGTCTCCAACTCGGAGATTTTTGGGTGTGGAGCCTGATTATCTTATTTATTGAGATGTATCACCACATTGGACCCCTATTCTTAATGGGGCAGCAATGCTGCCCATCGTTTGATCACCGTCAGGGGGGTCCAGGGGGGGGGGGGAGATGATGAAATTTTAGAGCCCCACCCCCCTAGCGAGGGGTTTCAGGGGCAACGCCCTTGAAGCTAAAAACATATGTAATTTTTCCTTGTAAATATTGTAATTTCGTAGTCAATCTGGGCTGTTCATTAGGCGGATGATATGACGGTGGAAGTTATGTTTGATTTAAGTTTTTTTTTCCCTAAAAGGCAACCCATATGTTGTATGAGGTTATTTTATTGCGTCTGTGTATGGTGTGTATACTCTGAGTGAGAAATAGCAAGGGCGACTATGTGAGAGAGAAAAGGATGTTGCAACGGATCTGCTGTAGGTTGTGTCTCTTCATTTTGCTTGATAATATAAAGGAAGGACTGGCTATTTACATGGATGTAGCCCAAGTTGGGTGAACCACATATATCTGTGCCTCTCTTGTTTGATATGTTTTCTGTGTTTGTGTTTCCGCATATTTTATGTGTTCCATTGCTCTATAATATATAATTTTCTAACAATACCAAGGTTCTTAGGAAAACATATGGAGTTGAAAACAAACAATTGGTCAACCAACTTCTACATGAATACATTTATTCCTGCACTAAAGAGAAATCAATTTGGGGCTTTGATAGATGGACACTGTTTTGGGGAAAACCAAAGAAGTTTTTTTTTTTTTTTTTTAAAATTCCGAAATAATGTTTTAACACCTCCACACGAGTTGGAATGCACCAAAGTCACACATGTGCGTATCTAGAAGTAAAATCAACAAATCTGTTGTTAGGTCCCTATAATACTAGTGTATTCCCATTATTGTTATTGTTAGTGTAGGCCCCTATTGTTATTGTTTTTTTTTGACAGCAACAGGTAGTTTTTATTTAAGTGGCGACAAACCAGCTTCCGCAAGCTATTACAGGGCTACTCTGTCTGAGAACGCTTTCTATTTTACAAAGTTTGAGATTGCTTCCCTTGTTACAGAGAATGAGATCGCCAAGGAGAGAGCGTCTTGCGTTGGCTAAATCTGATAAAGGGATTTCACTGAGATTTCATAAAGGGGCGTGGGTATGCGCTGGAGCTTGAATTAGGGAGGCATCTTGTTTTTCCTCCGTGTTAGCTTGCAGTGTCTTAGCATTGCTTATCAGATTTCCAAGAGGAGATCCATCGCACCGGCCGGCTATGCTTGCAGTTCCCATATAAAGTGCAGCCGAGGCTTTTCAGCAACTACCTTTGATGCTGTCTTCGTGGTCCGCCCAGAACATGCCCAGCAGATTGCAAAAAGAGACAGCGATGAAATCTGACAGAAGGCAGAGGTCGAAATTGAAGGGAGATCGTTTTGAATGTGTCTTTATAGCAGAGTCCATGATCCTTAGCAACTATCTGCTTAATTTGGTCCAATCCCGGAGTGCTGGGTTATGAATAGAAATTTGAACAGAGGAATGCCCGGAGGTAATGAGGGCCAGTCTTCAATAGATTTAAGGAATGCAGTAGATTGATTCAACATTTTTGACTAACAGATATCTCCTACTCCGAAGAGATCCAAGGTTGGCCTCCAAGTCCGCCTGAGAGTTTAACTTCCTTAAAATATGATAGAAGGAGATTTTGTGGAACTTGGGCAAGATAAGCCTGATTTTTTTGAGTATGGAGGCTAAATGAACCTGAGAAGGGTTATTTTGGAATTTCATAGCCTGGATAATTAGCCTAGAGTCTCCAAAGGCAGAGATGGATAGGAAATTCCTCTTGATCGCCAGATTTAGACCCTGCCACAGAGCAAGAGCCTCCGCTCTATTGTTTGTTTCATTGCCTAGACCCCATGCAAACCACAACTCTGTTATTATTGTTGTGCCCCCATAAAAGGAAACTATTTCTATTGTTGTGCCCTTACATTATTAATGTTATGTAGGCCCTGATTATATTGTGACCCCTTATACTCCTATATATACCAAGGAGGTGTTATCATTTGTATCATCCAAAATTTTTTCATTTATGTAATGTAAAGGAGGTTTCCCCCTTGAAGAGGAAAAAATTTAAGTCGTTTATCTCTCGTTTCTTCTGTTCTTTGAGCTGGTTGCATAACATTTGGTATCAGAGCTTTGGATTCTAGGGTTTCGCTTCTTCAAACAGATCATCTTGGAATTTTCGCTATAATTTTTTTATACAAGGATTCATAAGCTGAAATTTCAACCAAGTGGAACTGAAATATTGATGAACCTCGTGTATGAATTTAAGATCTTGTTTCACTATATTTTTGGAGATATGATCTGAGGACATTAGGGTTTTTGCAGACTCCCGAATTCCATCTCAAACATGTGACCTATGGAAAATCACCATAACTTTCTCTCTGAGCATCAGATTTGGATTTCATAAAAAGGGACTGAAATTGGATAGACTGTAGTGTTTTGGGTATAATTTTCAGGGCCGAAGGTCAAAACAGTCACATTGTGGAACTCTATAAAAGTTCGCTCTATTGAACAAGTCTATAATGAGGTCATCATGGGAGATTGGGAATAAATGTTTCTTGAAGAATCCAATATCAGTCTGACTTGTGGGGTTGGAAAGAAGACTTAGAGGGATACCAAAAGATGAAATTTCAGATCTTCGAGATAAAAATTACAAAAATACAATAGTTTCAATATCGAGCTCCTAAAAGGCAAGAAAAGGGTGTGTATTTTTCTTATATTTTGCATAGCTTTTTTTTCGAAAACCAGTTTGAAGTGATTCAAAGGGAAAAGGGAAGCATCGATATCATTATTTGATTAAAAAATGCCTCAAAAAAAAAAATGGACACACCTAGTAAGCAACCAAAAATATCTTCTATGATGCATGAAGAAGAGGAAAAAATGCAACATGATATATCAAAATTCCGAGACCAAGTGCGACACATTTTTCTCTTGCAAAGAGTAACCAAATAGGAATTGGAAGCGACGATGAATGTTAATATAGATGGTTTAGAAGTAAAAATAAAAAGGGACATGGAAGGTTTGAAGGATGGCTTAAATGTTTTTTTTTTTTAGTTTTTAAAGTAGACATGGACATGATGAATGTCAAATTGGAAGGGTTGAAAAAGCTATTGCAAGAAAGGTTCCTATGGTAACAAGCTAATCCATGAAAATCATGATGAGGAAAAAAGGAATATGAATTGTGATTTTAGAGACTTAATGTTGGGCTTAAGAACCCCGAGATTCCAAATTTTGATATAAGGAAGTTTAATGGAAAGGATCCGGTAACATGTATACTATAGATGGAGAAATATTTTGATCTCCATGATGTGAAACACACACAAAAGCTACACATTCCAACTTTATATTTAGAACCCAATCGATTTTTATGGTATTGATGACTATGTTCTCGCAAACCACTTGTCACTAGGTCAATTTTTACAGAGGAAATGGTAGCACATTATGAATATAAAAAGAACAACACCTTATTTAGCCAATTGATAAATCTCAAACAAAAGGGTTCAATGACACATGACATTCAAGACTTCCAAAAATTCAATATCACAATAATTGATATTACAGAGGAGCATATGATTTATGTCTTCATAGGGACTTTAAAGGATAACATCCAACATGAGGTTCGCCTTTTGGAAACTGATTCATTGGAGAGGACATTCAGGGTGGCAAGAAAAGTTGAAAGCAAAATTATGACAACATGGAAGTCTACCACTCACAACTATAAATATGGAAGTGTTGTTGCTCCTATCCTTTCAGAAACTATAATATTGATGCCACAACAATTGGAGGAAAAAATAACAAAAAGGATTTGTTATAGTTGTGATAGAAAATACACTAAAGGTCATAAGTGTCATTAGAATAAATTATTCTACATAGATTGTGAAGAGGAGGAAGAAAACACTACAAGGAAAAGACCCTCTAGCAGAGGTTATAAAGGAGGTTTTTAGTGTTATAAAATTGGCCAAAATTGTCAAAAAAACATATGCTACCACATCCGTTTATGGGAACGAGGGTTTTGGCGGAGCTTTTAACGGAAATTCAACACAACTAAAAAAAAGGGCGGACGAAGGTTATTACAGATGTTTTTTCATCGGTGCGCTACTCTGGCTTTAACGCACCGATGCGTACATGTACATGGCGCCCCGGGGCAATTTAAGGAGAATGCATTGGGCCGTTAAGGTATAAAACAACACCGGGCGTAGTGTTGGTGATATAATGCATGTGGCCATTCTAATTGGTCTTGGGATTTGAGCGGTGCCCATAGGTCATATCAATGCATCGGTGCGTATACCTTTATGATACACCGGTGCGCCATATCATAGAAAGGCACTGAGATTTATAATTGGTATCGGTATTCTTGTGGTGCACATGGATCGTACAAATGAACCGGTGCTTATATATACATAAACGCCCCGGTACGCAGTATCACATAAACACACTGATATTTATAACTGGTATCGGTATTTGTGCGGTGCCCATAGATCATAAATGCACTGGTGCGTATAGACACATAAACACACTAGTTTACAGTTACTGACATGCATCGGTTTTCATTTTGTTTTTTTTAGAAACATCGACCTGTGATAGTCCAATTATTGTGATTGTTTTAAATTCATTATTCATCAAAAAGTCGACACATCTTATAACAATATTCATATTAATTACATTTTATTAATGCATTTGAATGTGTTGTTTGGATTAATTTGTTATATCATATTAGAAATATTGTGGTTTTTTAAAATTCATTATTCATCAAAAGTCGACACATATATATCTTATAACAATATTCATATGAATTAAATTTTTATTAGTACATTTGAAAACGACAATGGAGAACGCAATAGCGACAATGGAGAACGCAATAGAATAAATTATAACATATTTTATGATTATATATATAATATATATGAATACGACAATCTTTATGATACAAAATGCAACAATTAATATTCGTATCCCTTTGTCTTTCAATTGGGACACTATGTCCATTACATTAAAAAAAATGTCTGATTTCACAGACATATTTCAAAAAATAAAATGCCTTGCTTTGATATCCAAACAGAGTGATCATCATTCTTCGCTTGAACCGCTGTCACTACTAGAGCTACTTCCATGACTTGGGTTATTTTCAGGAATGTTGTGTTCATGGTGTTGATTGTTTTCTTCTTCTTCACCTTCCATCTACAAACATAAAAATAAACTGAAATGAGTGTATATACATTGGTGAGAATAATGAAAATTTCAATATTAAATAATATACATCAATGTCAATCGAAAAGAAAAATGACGTACCATAGCAACAATTGACTCATAAACTATACACATTCTTTCAAAACCATGTACCATGCCATCTTTCAAAATTTCATCTGTTGGCGCAGTTCCATACTTTGTTTCCTGCAAGTTTTATACTCCATAACAAATCATATATTTAATATAAAATATGTTTTTGTTCTATTAATTATAGAAGGAGTTAAGTAAAACAAGATCGATAGATGCTTACAAATTTCAAAATTAAATTATGATATGCCAACATATACTCACAACCCATATTTAACCCAATTTCAATCAATTCGTTTGATGGTTCTTCTTTGTATGTTAGCACCTGTTTGAAGACATTCAATGATGATTTTTGTAAAACAACTTAAAAAATACAAAAATGAAATCTAGTTAAGTTGTTATAAGGAAGTATCAATTACTCACAAACTTAGAGATCAACCATTTTCTTCCTTGTCGTCCTGTTTTATGTGCTGAATGGGTTCCATTTTCTTTTCTTTTTTGCAAGAAAATTCTTGAAAATTAATATTTAATGATAAATTGTTTATTTATTGTACCTAATGATCAAAAAATTCAATGATTACATATTACATTTGAAGCAGGTTGTTGTTGTTGGAAAGAATGTCTATACATTCGTTCCACTAGATACCTCAAACCTTTGTAAATTTCTTTCCCCTTTTGTTAACTTCCAGCACCACTCCAGATGAGCTAAGGAGTAATTGATTTTCATTTGCATGTTATATTTTTTTTCTTTTCTTAGAACAACATTCCTTTTATGAGTTGTTGGTCCCTGTAGAACATTAAACATATGTGAATTAGTAGACTGTTTGACACATATTATCTAATAATTTTAAGTATATTATTAATGATAATTAAAAAAAGAAACTCATATTGGATCGATAGTATTTTTTCATTCACCTGATTCATCCTTTTGCAATTTTTCCATTAAAATTTTATGCTCTTCTGGTCCTAGATCAAAAATAATCATATCGACCTTCGTCATTTTGTGGCTCTGCATGATACATAGTAAACAATACATATTATTTAAACTTACATATAGTTCAAAAATAATATTTTTTATAAAGAATTTACAAAGGACTTGTCTTTTTTGCTTTTCTTGATGTGTTAACATTATTTTTTTTACTTGATCTCTTGTTAGACACTTTTCTTGATGTGTTAACAATATTTTTTTTACTTGATCTCTTGTCAGACATTTATTTATTAATCTGAAACCTGTACCATATCATTCATTAATATATTTATTAATAAATTCTCAACTTTTCAGGTAGAAAATAAATCTCAAGACACCGGTGCGCCTTTCACGAGGTCTGCATCGCCGCTGGTGCGTCGGGATATTAACAACGCACCGCAAAACAGTATAATACACCATACGGTGCGTTGGGTATTATAAATGCACCGCAAAAAACATTGTAATAGACCTAACGGTGCATGGGGTATTATAAACGCACCGCAAAAATGGTGTAATACACCATACGGTGCTTGCCTAGTTAAATGGAGCACCAGTGCCCTATTTTAGATTTGACGCACGGATTTAGAAAAAAATGTTTTCATTTTTTTTACTACAGTACTTTCGCAGTGCGTCATATAATACAGTGCACCGGTGCGGTAGAGTATGCAGGGCGCACCGATAAAGAAAAATCCATTTTTTCAAAAATTCACGCAATGGCCGAATGGATTGTGATCCGACTATACAAGTCGTCCCATGGGTTGGACGTCAATGTAAAATGAAAAACCCTAATTATGAAATCACAGAAACAGGGAGAAGAAAGGGAAAAAACAAAAAAATGAAGGGTTTAGGGTAAAAATGGATAAAACTACAGAAAAAAGTAAAAAACTGCAGAAAAAAGTAAAAAAATAATCAAATTTAATCACGAGATGGTTTCAAATTCTATGATACAGGGTTTGAATCACCAAAGGTTTGGTTTCTGATTGTCTAAATACTTCTGTTCGAACGTATTTCGGTGCTCCACAGTGCCCTCTTGCTCTCTTGCTCCAGGTCTGTTTCCTGCAAATATTTGGCTGAAAATTTTAGCAAAAATAGTGAAATAATGAAAAGTGTTTAGTGTTTAAAGAATTATTTTATGAAATTATATTTTCGAAAATATTTTGCCGCCCATTTTTCAATTTGTTTTGTTTTTTTTTTTCACTTAAAGAAAATAGAGTTGTTTTATTTATTTATTTGCATTTATTCGTTACCGGTGCGGAAGAGTTGTGACGCACCGGTGCGTCTTATTTATACGATGCACCGGTGTGTGTTAGGATGATAAACGCACCGGACTGTATAAAGTTTTTATTTTTTTTTAATTTTTTATATAAGATCATAATAAAATAATGATAATTATAAAGTACATGAATTTATTTTCATTATTTTCTAAACTTTATTATGTTACAAAAAATCGTATTATTCTAAATTTGTTATTTTACAATTATTTGAAAATTTACAAATTTAAACATTTTAATAAAATCATTTCACATTAATACAATTAAAATTTTCAAATTAATTGAATTAAAATTTTACAAATATTTTACATACAATTACAATTAAAAGTACAATTACAATTAGAATTAAAATTACAATTACAATTTTACATTAATTTCACATACATGAATTACGATTAGAATTAGAATTTTAATTTTACATACAATTACATTTACAATTTTACGTAGAATTACATTTCCAATTACAGTTACAATTTTACGAATATTTTACATACAATTCAATTAAAATTACAATTACAAATACAATTACAATTTTAGAATTTTACATACAATTACATTTACAATTTTACACAGAATTACATTTACAATTACAATTACAATTTTACAAATATTTTACATACAATTCAACTAAAATTACAATTACAAATACAATTACAATTTTAGAATTTTACATAGAATTACATTTACAATTTTACATAGAATTACATTTACAATTACAATTACAATTTTATAAATATTTTACATATAATTCAATTAAAATTACAATTACAATTACAATTACAATTTTAGAATTTTATATACAATTACATTTACAATTTTACATAGAATTACATTTACAATTACAATTACAATTTTATAAATATTTTACATACAATTCAATTAAAATTACAATTACAAATACAATTAAAATTTTAGAATTTTACATACAACTAGAATTACAATTACAATTTTACAATTTTTCAGATATACAATTACAATCATTTCAGAATAAATTAAATATTACAATTACAATTAAAATTTTACATTAATAAATATTTTACATACAATTACAGTTTAAATTACAATAAGTACAAATACAAATACAATTTTACATACAATTAAAATTTAAATTACAATTAAAATCACGACATAATATTAAATTAATTAATAAACATTATCAAGATCATGATAACCATCATACAAACATCATATTCGACTAATAAACACATTCAAACATCAAATTAACATTATATATTAAGATCATCACAACACAAACATCAAATATACATCTCAATATGTCAAATAACTCATGCTATCACATATACACATCTATCTGCAAGCTAAACATTAAATGAACATATCTAACATGACCTAACAATATGCGCCACATCATGATGATCACCAACATGAAAATTAAGTACAACTGCAACATGAAAATAAAATACATGGAGCATATATATATATAACTGAATAATGTTAAAAATATACAATTGTAATATAAGTGTCATGGATCAAGTGCTAGTGGTAGTATAACAACATCAATAGCAGTAGTACAAGTGGATGCTTGTTCAATAAAGCTGGTTGCAGCCTCGACAGTCGATGGTCGAGCCTGCTCATGATCATGATCACTAGTACTGATGGATGCATCCACTGGTGGTAGTACAACATCGATATGAGCAGTAGTAGTGGAGGCCTGCTTAGTCAATAGTGCAGCCTCGACGATTAATGGTCCAGCCTGCTCATTATCATGACTAGTACTGATGGATGCAGCTGCAGGCTGCTGACTGGACGTGGTTGATGGTCCAACCTCATCTCCATGATGACTGTCAGATTCTGCCAGTGGAGTGTCATGCTCATCAGGCGCGCCGCGAGGTGAACGATCATGAGATGCATGTGAGTCGCTGCTTGCGGACTGTCCATCATGTGCCGCTGCTCAACTACGCCTATAGCTACACACAGTCCTCCTCAGTCGTGTAACCGCTGTCATAGCTCCTACGACATGCCGCATCAGGCTGTACATGTCACGCGACATGCTTCTCCACATCCATAACAGCCTATCATCAGCCTGTATGTCTCTGTAATGGGCGGGCCTGATGCCCGCATCACCAATCAATGCATAGAGTTGGTTGGCCAACTCCATCCTATATCTGGTATGAGGTCGACCACACCTAGCAAAATGCGGCATCGGTGCACCATGATGAGCATGAGCATGTCTCTTTGCTGCACCGACCTCATCCTCATCATGATCATCCTCGACGTCAACCATATCCTGATTGTCATCATCAGGATCCACACCTGGATCATGTGGTGGACCCGACATCTCCTCTCCATCAAAAGAGCCAATGTCTGCAAAATATATTTAGGTACACAACAATAATTAGACAATTTCATTACACAATTTAATAAAAACAAGTTAAAGAACATGTTATAATAAATATAAATAAAACAATAATATTACCTCTATCATCTGGCGGCTCATCAGCTGTGAAGAGGATGTTAGGACACCCTTGCCAATATAAGCCAGCATAAGGACATGGGACCATAATGAAGGGATGCAGCCCGTCAACACTAGCTAGTAAGTCCAGTGAATCATGTGATATCCTGGTTGGAAACAAAGTGTCTCCCCTCTTAGGCATCATCTGCTCCCACATGTGCATTCGGGCCTCAAACATCATCCTACGAGGTTGTCGAAAAAAAATAGGTCTCATCTCTGGAAAACTCTCAAAAAATAAACAAAACAACTCTGAAGCAAAAGGGAAGTTGACCCTCCCTTGTGCTTGAGCACGACATCTAGCTAAGGCCGTACAAAACTGCTGCAAAAAAATGGCAGTCCACCTGACAAGTCGTGGCTGCTGTACTAAAGAATCAACATAATATAAAAGAGAGCAACTAATGCGTTGCCTGTCACTGGTGTTGTGCGAAATGGTCGAAATGATAAGGGAGAGGCATTGCATGTCCTGTCTACCAAAAGCACCTATACGTAACTGACCTCCAGGTACTTGAAACTCTAAAGGAGACAATAGATGTACTCCAATGTATCTCTGGGAGTAAACTAACTGAGTCCCTGCTACACAACCAGCTGGCACGTCTGGGAATGAGGGAAAATCCACCCCTATCCTCGATAGTCTTGTAATAAAATAAATATCCTCCTCAGTGGGTATGTACCACTGGTCAGGACCAACCTGGAAAGCCTGTCGGTGGGCATTCCACTTGCGGATAAGATATCTCAAAAACACACTATGGGCCTTTAGGGAATTAGACTCCTCATAGAACTTGAGGAGGCCTACCTGCCTAAGGATCTCCTGGGTATCTACAGTAATAGAGCCAGGGTATGCATCTCTCTCCCTCTCTCGAGCCTCCCATTGGCGAATCATGTCATACTGTTCAACCTGTTGTCACTGGTGTTCCTCCTCTTCTCTCTAAATCATTTCCATATTAAATATTTTTTTATTATTAAAATAGACATGTATTTAGGAATATATATATATATATATATATATATATTTTGAAAAAAAAAACAGACAAGTCAGTGCACCATAAAAATAGTCACGCACCAGTCGCAGTGTGTCTTAAGAATGTAGAGCACCGGTCTCGGTGCCCCTAATGAAATACAACGCATCGGCCTCGATGCAACTGTCTATTTTTCAAGCACCGTTAACTTTATCAAAGTTAAGAATAGCGGTGTGCTGACTGAAATATATGCCCAACGCGTATAGTCATGTTAGCGCACCAACTTCATGACAATTACATAGTCGATGGTGTAGTCTTTTACCCGGCCGCACCTTTGACCCTCTCGAAATCTAGAATGCGGTGCGTTGACATACACCGGGGTAGATAATTCTGTCAACGCACTGCACTGTGATTCCCATAGTCAACGGTGTGCCTGGATATATGAGCGCACCGCCTTTTATTTTAAAATTATTCAGGGCACATTTCGGTACTGCCCCGGAAACGGTGTAGATACCATTAGCATTGGTGGCGGTGTGGCCTGTAAATTTTATAGGCAGCACCGCTATCCGGTGCGAGCCGAACAACTCTGGCGCATCGCATGACAAGTTTTTTCTTTTTTCTTTTTCTTTTTTAATGGTTATTTTTAAGGTTATTTCAATTTCTAATCTGCTAAAAGGCTTAATTATGGAAAAACTAGAAAAATGCCTGTACATTTCGTCGTCGAGGAGGCATATTGGCTGTAAAATTTGCAAAAGAAAAATTTTCCACCGTTTTTCAAAATGCAAGTTGGAGATTGGTGGCCAATGCAGAGTAGAAGTGCGTGCAATGGGTGCAATGAGAGCACCGATGTCAGGGCGGCTCAGACAAGGGGATATGGCACCAGTGCTTGAGAGCTCTAGAGCATTGAGGAAAGTGAAAAATGAAGTTTTTTGGACGTAATTTTTTATTTTATTTTATTTAACCCTGTTTCGGTGCGCGGGGTTTTATAGGCGCACCAGTATGCTTACCTACAACCGCACTGGGCTGTGTCAAATTTGGCATGTTTTTTATAATGCTCCGGAGTGGTTCCCTAACACAACACTAGGATGTTTCAGTTTCGATGCAAAATTTTGATGATGCACCGGGGTGGAATATCCGTAAAGCACCGGTGCGGAATAGCCGTAAAGCACTGGTTTTTGGCCCTCTTTTTTTTATTTTTTTTATTATTTTTATTTTTTATTTTTTATGTAACACTATTCCGGTTCGTGGTTTATAGGCGCACCGGTGCTCTTGGATAAGAACGCACCTGTGCGTTTCTGTTTTTGCGTGGTGTTTTATGATGCACCGACGCGGAAGAGTGGTGAAGCACCAATGCGTTACAGTAATAGGAGGCCCCGGATGTGTGTGTACGTCACACAAGATATCTGGTGCGCCAATGTTTCGTGTGCATCGATGCGTTCTATGGTAGGGCGCGCATCGGTAATTAAAAGCTCAGGAGCACTAGAAAATTGAAAAATTTGAGTTAATTTACTGTAATTTATTTTATTTATTTTTTTAATTTAACCCTTTACCGGTGCGCATTGTTTATAGGCGCATCGGTTCTATTTCTTACAAACGCACCGGTTGGTTTGTGTTTTGGCGCGATGTATTATGATGCATCGGTGCGGTTTCTTTCTACCGCACCGGGTAGTTTCGGTTTTTGGTGCAGTGTTTTATAATGTGCTGGCGCGGAAGATCTGTGACGCACCGGTGCTATAGAATAATAAGACACACCGGGCGGGTGTGTACAGAGTACACGGTGTCCGGTGTGCCAATATTTTGGTCTGCATCAGTGCTTTCTCGGTTCCAGAGCACCGGGCCGACATGTAATGATAAGCACACCGAGAGGAAAACCTCCGCAAAACCCTCTGCCCACCAACCTCCTCTAGTAACCTCCGCTAGAAACGGATGTATGGGGTATTTTTCTGTGGGGTTCCTCAAAAAAATCCGCTAGAGGGTCTTTTCCTTGTAGTGAAAGGAAAAAGGAACATTAAAAGAGGATTATATACACTAGGAACCAAACCATGAGAAATAAGAAATGAATCCAACCATATATTGAAATGCATTGGAAGGAATTACCACTTCTCAAATTCTCAGGATATAAGGATATATCAAGAAGAAAAAGGTAATAGTGCTGATTGATTCAGGTAGTACTCATAATTTTATTCATTGTAAGATAACTAAGGAATTGAATTGCTTTCTATATCCAATACCAAAGTGTCAAGTGATGGCTACAAATTGAGGAACTATAAATTTCTCTGGAAAGAGCCATAATATCAAGATAACCATGGGGGAATATGTATTGAATAGTACAATGCTTCCCATTGTAGTGGGTGGTGCTGATGTTGTACTAGGAGTCCAATGGTTACACTCTTTGGAGATGATAGCTTTTAATTTTCAAGAAATTTTCTTGAAATTTTTTGGGAAGGAAAGGAATTTGAATTAAGGGGTATCGCAGGGAAACCAATAAAGATAATAGAATTTAAATGCATGACAAAACTTTATGAATAAAGAACAACATGGCGTAATTTCACAACTATGCTCACTAGAGGTCCAAACATCAAAATCATTTATTTCTCCATATTTTCAAAAAATCTTAGAAAATATTTCCAAGGTATTTGCGATTCCCAAATGCCTCCCACATATTCGTGATCATGATCATGATCATGCTATTCATTTGATTCTAGGAAATATTCCTCCAAACATCAGACCTTAAAAATATCCCTATGGTCCAGTGGATCAGTAAAGTGCTAAAAAATAAAAGTGTTCAAAAGTACTAGAAACTGGTACCAAAACATATATCTCGTCGCCCTGAATCCATTGCAACTTGAATTTCTCAAAACCGATATCATATGCTCCCGATATCGCGTTCTGATCGTTTTCATAAACAACTAAAAAGTTTGTAGTTGGGCTGCAGGTACATTGACTGTGCAGTCCGTATGCCGACTGGGCAGGGTGATTGTGTTTCTAGGACCAATGGAATCTCACCAAGTGTCCTCATCTTATTGGTTCGTGGATGATGTAATTTGATTGGTTGTTGGCTATTATTACGTGGTCCAGTGAATGGAGGCCATGTGGTCCAATGGATGGCTGCCACTTGGCCTCCCAACATCATATTAAAATTTGTTAATGGCCGAATTGGACTCCCAAAGGTTCGAACGCGTGACCTATAGAGTGGAAACATGGCACCTTACCACCATGCCATGGGTGGTTCTTAACATGTATAGTCATGAAGGTGTATTTAAAGTTTAAGTGTTGGGTGGTTAGGGGATGGGGCTAGGGTTAAGACCTGGTCCCTGGTCACGCCACACCCACGAGACCATAGGCATAGGGCACCGGGGGCTCGAGATTAACCCTGGCCCCAACACCCCAGTTATACATTATACCACAATCAAGGCAAAGTTGAAGACAATACCACAGTAATGTGGAACCCGACCATAGTTATCGGAATGGTCAATAAACCCGATGGGGCATATAACTCAACCACCGTTCAAACCTAGGTTCAACGCATGGTCATCATTTGGCACAAAAATTCGAAATGGACCCGAGGTTAACGAAACTATAGTTACACCCATGAGACTATTCAGAGCGGGTTAAAACGGTTGGCGGGACCTCCAAATTTGACAAGGGAATTAATGCCACGTGGCCCCATAATATCCGCTCACATGGGTCAGTGGGAAATTAAACAAGGCGACAAATTTCACCTAATCTGATGTGAATCTCGCTGACGCAGGGTTAATTTTTTGCTCGACGGTTCCAAAAAAGGCATATTCGTAGGATGGTTGGAATAAGAGTGTAGCTTGTAACTCTTTCTTGGAGAATCCAATCTCGGCCTGACTTGTGGGGTTCGAAAGAAGACTTTGAGGGATACCAAAAGATGACATTTCAGATTTTGAAGATCCAAAATTACAGAAACACAATAGTTTCAATATCAAGCTCCTAAAAAGCAAGAAAAAGGTGTGTATTTTTCTTATATTTTGCATAACTTTTGTTTGGAAAACTAGTTTGAAGTGATTCAAAGGGAAAAGTGAAGCATATATATCATTTTTTGATTCAAAAAAAATAAAATGGACACACCTAGTAAGAAACCAAAAATATCTTCTATGACGCATGAAGAAGAGGAAAAAATGCAACATGATATATCAAAATTACGAGACCAAGTGCGATACATTTCACTATTGCAAAGAGTAACCAAATATGAATTGGAAGTGATGATGAATGTTAATATGGATGGTTTAGAAGTAAAAATGAAAAGGGACATGAAAGGTTTGAAGGATGGTTTAAAACAATTTTTTTTTGTTTTTAAAGTAGACATGGATGAGATGAATGTCAAATTGGAAGGGTTGACAAAGTTGTTGCAAGAAAGGTTTCCCAGTGGTAACAAAGTAATCCATGAAAATCATTATGAGGAAAAAAGGAATATGAATTGTGATTTTAGAGACTCAATGTTGGGATTAAGAACACCAACATTCCAAATATTGATATGAGGAAGTTTGATGGCAAGGATACGGTAACATGGATACTACAGATGGAGCAATATTTTGATCTCCATGATGTGAAACACACACAAAGCTACACATTCAAACTTTATATTTAGAACCCAATCGATTTGTATGGTATTGATGGCTTTGTTCTCGCAAACCACTTGTCACTAGGTCAATTTTTATAGAGGAAATGATAGCACATTATGAATATACAAAGAACAACACCTTCTTTAGCCAATTGATAAATCTCAAACAAAATGTTTCAATGGCAGAGGACATTGAAGACTTACAAAAATTCAATATCAGGGTAACTGATATTCCAGAGGAGCATAAGATTTATGTCTTCATAGGGACTTTAAAGGATTACATCCAACATGAGGTTCGCCTTTGGGAACCTGATTCATTGGAGAATACATTTTGGGTGGCAAGAAAAGTTGAAAGAAAAATTATGACAACATGGAAGTCTACCACTCACAACTATAAATATGGAAGTGTTGCTTCTCCTAGCCTTCCAAAAAATATAAGATTGATGCCACAAAAATTGGAGGAAAAAAGAGAAAAAGGGCTTTGTTACAGTTGTGATAGAAAATACACTAAAGGTCATGAGTGCGATGAGAATAAATTATTCTACATATATTGTGAAGAGGAGGAAGAAAATGAAAAAGAAACATCAAAAGAGGATGATATACACTAGGAATCAACCCCTGAGAAAGAAGAAATGAATCCAACCACATCTTGTAATGCATTGGAAAGAATTACCACTCCTCAAATGCTCAAGGTAGAAGGATATATTAAGAATAAAAAGGTAATAATGCTGATTGATTCAAGTAGTACTCATAATTTTATTCATTGTAAGATAACCAAGGAATTGAATTGCTTCCTATATCCAACACCAAAGTGTCAAGTGATGGCTGCAAATGGAGGAACTATAAATTTCTCTGGAAAGTGCCATAATATCAAGCTAACCATGGGGTAATATGTATTGAATATTAAAATGATTCCCATTCTAGTGGGTGGTGCTGATGTTGTACTAAGAGTCTAATGGTTATATTATTTGAGGATGATAGCTTTTAATTTTCAAGAAATTTTCTTGAAATTTTTTGGGAAGGAAAGGGAGTTGAATTAAGGGGTATCGCAGGGAAAACAATAAAGATAATCAAATTTAATTGCATGACAAAACTTTATGAATAAAGAACAATGAGGCATAATTGCACAACTATGCTCACTAGAGGTTCAAACATCAAAATCATCTATTTCTCCAGATTTTCAAAAAATATTATAAAATCATTCCAAGGTATTTGAGACTCCCAAAGGCTTCCCACCTATTCGTGATCATGATCATGCTATTCATTTGATTCCAGGAAATATTCCTCTAAACATCATACCTTACAAATATCCTATGATCCAGTGGATTAGTAAAGTGCTCAAAACTCGAAGTGTTAAAAAGTGCTAAAAATTGGTACCAAATCATAGATCTCATTTCCCTAAATCCAATGCAACTTGAATTTCACAAAACCGATATCGTATGCTCTCGATATCATGTTTTGATCGTTTTCCTAAACAACTAAAAAATTTGCAGTTGGGTTGCAGGTATGGTGACTGTGCAGTTCTTACATTGACTGGGCAGGGTGATTGTGTTTCTAGGACGAATGGAATCTCACCAAGTGTACTCATCTTATTGGTTCATGGATGATGTAATTTGATTGGTTGTCAGTTATTATTATGTGGTCCAGTGAATGGAGGCCATGTGGTCCAATAGATGGCCACCACGTGGCATCCAAACGACATATTATAATTTGTTTATGGCCGAACTGGCCTCTCGGAGGTTTGAACGCATGACGCCATCATATCCGCTCACGCAGGTCAGTGGAAATTAAACGAGGCGACAAATTGCCACGTGGCCCCATCATATCCGCTCACGCAGGTCAGTGGAAATTAAACGAGGCGACAAATTGCACCCAATCCAATGTGAATCTCCTTGATGAGGGGCTATTTTTTTTCTCGACGGTTCCAGAAAAGACAGATTCGTAGGGTGGTTAGAATAAGAGTGAAATTTGTAGATTAGTTAGCAGGAAAACTTCACCAGAGAATAAATTCTTCAGTTTTTGGCCAATTTGATTGTTTTGGAGCTATTGGAGATATTATTTTTGCATTCTGAGCACTGCAAATCGATGTAAACACATATTTGAGCGCTTAATGAAAGAAGGCAAACATTGGAATATAGAGCAGGAGATGTAGCCCACGAGGGGTGAACTCCTTCATCATTTTGCTGTCTTGTGTTACTGTTTATGGTATTATTTTCTTTGTTTTTATGCTGCAAACTAAGTTAAAAACAATTTAATTTATGTTCTTTTGCAACTTACCTAATTTCCTAAAAGACTTAAAAATTAACTTGAAAAATTCATCAAACCTTCAAGTTTTCAAATACAGATTAGTTTGGTATCAGAGCTTTGTTCTTTGGTTGTATTGAAGGTTTAATTATGTTGCAAGTTTTTTCCGATGCTTACAAGGTTTAAGCTCAAAAGAGGAGAAGGAAAGCTTGTGGGAACAAATCCTCAAGCTAGTTCAGGGATAGCACATCTACCTCAAGTTTCACCACAAGTTTCACCTCAAGTGCCATCCAAAGCCTCACCAGTCATGGCACATGAAGGAGAGCCTAACAATTAATCTAAGGATGAGAATACTTTTAGAAAAGCATTCTTTGAAATGATTGAGATGGTGAAAGTTATTTAGGAGGAAAGAAACTCAAGATTGCAAGGTGAGAGCTCAAATCCTCCAAAGGGAAATGGAGACAAACCTACAAAAGGAAATGGAGGAAATGGTGAAAAACCACCTCTACCTCCACCTTTCTCTTCACCTTCATCTTCAACATCATCTTCCTCTATATCAACCCCTTCACAAACACCTCCACATTCTCCAAAGGGGCATGGTAAAACTCCATTGTTAAAACTTGACATAAATTTTGAATTTCCTATGTATAATGGAGAGGTAAATGCTGAGAAATTAGATAATTGGGTTCGTCAGCTTGAAGTGTATTACATGATACAAAGGATCAAAGACGATGAGACCAAGATTCAACTTGCTTCTTTAAGGTTGGAAAGTGCAACACTCAATTGGTGGGAAGTCAAAACTCAAGAGGTTCTTAAGAAAAGAGGTAAGGTGATAACTTCTTGGAATGATTTTGTGGCTGCATTAAGAAGGGAGTTTTATCCTTTAGCATACATGCAAAAAGCTATAATGGATTGGCAAAAATTTAGGCAAGAAAAGGGCCGGAGTGTGCAAATTTATACCAAAGGGTTTAGAGGGAGAGCATTGATTTTGGGTGTAGATTTTATCCTCTCAAGACACTTTACTCAAATACATTGGAGGTTTACATAGTTAAATGAGGCACACAATTCTCATGTTTAACCCTACAAATATAGATGAAGATTGTGTACAGGAAACACATTTAGAAGCAAGAGGGAAGAATGTTCCATAAGAGGGCAACAAAAATCCATTCAAGAGTGGAGACAAAGGAAAGGGAAAATTCAAAGGAAAAGAGAAAAAGAATGCTTCCATCAAGAAAGAGGGAGAAAAACTCACATGCATACACTATTCAAAACAAGGCCATGAGGAAGACCATTGTTGGAAACTTCATCCTGAGATGAAACCCAAAAAGTTTAACAACAAGGGAAAACAAAAGACTACTGCAACTACACAACATGATTTAGGATCTGATTCGAGAGATGAAACAAAGATTTTACAACCATGAGATTGAAAGGTAAGGACTCTATTGAAAGTACTAGTTCTTCTAGTAATCCCAATGAAACTCAAAATGATAAGGAACAAATAGAGCTTTTCCATATTAGAGTTATCTCAAAACGTAACAAAATTGACACTCTATCTGATAGTGGATCACAAACAAACTTCATTTCAGAAACCATTGCCAAGAAATTGAATTTGAAAACCATTCCTCATCCTAAACCTTATCCTTCTAGGTTGGGTATGTGAAATGCAAAATTGCAAGTGACAAGAAAATGCAAACTGAAATTCTCCATCATTGCAAACTTCATTGATGAGGTAGAACTTAATGTAGTTCAATTAGACATATGTGGTATTGTTTTGGGAAGTCCATATCTTTATGATAGAAGAGCCATATTTCATTTCCTTGAGAACAATTATCATTTGTTTAAATATGGTACTAAGTACATTGTTAGAGCACATCACAATAAATTAAATCTATCTCTTGTGAATGCTGGAAAAATGAAGAGGCTTGTTAATTCTAGCAAGACTTTTGTACTTTTGATGATCAAACCCAAAAATGATGTTAAGAATGAAGCCTTCCAATGTTGTGATGCAAGGTTAAAATATGATTTGATTGAGGTAGCTAGTACCTATGATGATATGTTTCAGGAGCCTAAAGGATTTCCTCCTAAAAGAGGAATCCAACATGAGATCCAATTTCAACAAGATTGTCCTCTTCCAAACATTGGCATGTAAATGATGCCAATCATGGAAAATGAAGAATTTAAGAAACAAATCCAAGAAATGCTTGATAAAGGGTTTATCAGATCAAGCACATCGCCATGCGGGTCACCTGCTGTTTAGTGCTAAAGAAGGATGGTAGATGGTGCATATGCGTGGACTTTAGAGCATTGATCAAAATTACAGTAATGAAATGTTACCTTCTTCCTAGAATCGATGATTTACTTGATCAATTGAAAGATGCTGTTTATTTCACTAAGTTGGACTCGAGGAGTGGCTATCATATGATTAGGGTTGCTGAAGGAGACATTTGGAAGAGAGCCTTCAAGACAAATCAAGGTTTGTTTGAGTGGTTGGTTATTCCCTTTTGGATTTGTAATGCTCTTGCTACATTCATGTGTGTTATGAACAATGTTTTAAGGCCTTTTCTTGATGATTTTGTGATAGTCTACTTAGATGACATATTGATTTTCAACAAGTCTTGTGAAGAGCATGTCATACATGTCAAGAAAGTACTGTATGTCTTAAATAAGGAAAATTTGTTTTTAAAGATGTCTAAATGTGAATTTGGAAACACTTATTTAGTCTACTTGGGTCATATTGTTGGAGGGGGTGAGCTGAAGATAAATCCCTCAAAGGTCGAAGTCATTTTGAATTGGACAAAACCCAAGACCGTGACAAAGGCTAACCAAATATTGGAGAAAGTTCATTTCTAACTTTTCTTCCATTGCAGCTCCATTACATGCATTGAAAAATGTGAAGCAGGTTTTCTAGTTGGGAGGCAAACAACAGAAAGCCTTCAATGCATTGAAAGAGAGAACTAGTTGAACACCTGTATTTGCACTTCCATATTTGAGACAATAATTTGAGATACAAAATGATGCAAGTGACTATGCTATGGGCGCAATCTTGATGCAACATGGTAAGCCCATCTATTTTCATTTTGAAACTTTTAATGGTGCAATGATTAACTATCATATATATGACAAAGAATTGTATGCATTTGCGCAAAGTGTGAAAAAATGGAAACATTACTTGATGGGTAAGGAAACTATCATTCACATTGATCATCAACCGTTGCAATACTTGTAATCACAAACAAATCTGCAATAAGCGAGGAACTTCAGATGGATGGGTTTCTTACAAAAATTCCATTTCATGATAAGATATAAGAAAGGTATATAAGAAGGTTGCTGATATGCTTTCTAGGTCAATTGTGAGTGCATCCATTATTCTTAAGCATAATTCTATCATGCATGAGAGCTATGTTGAACTATATGCTTTAGATGAGGATTTTAAGGATGTATATGCAGCTTTGTGTCAAGGTAACCAAGTAGAGGAACTAGATTATAATGTGCATGATAACTTTTTGTATCATCTTAGCAAGCTTTGTATTCCACAGGGAGAAAGAGTCAACATCATAAGGGAAGCATATACTTCTTTTATTGTTGGTCATTTTCGTGTAGGTAAGACATTGGCACAATTACAAAGGTATTGTTACTAACCTCATATGCTTGAAAGTGTGTCACGATATGTAAGAGGATGTTCTTTATGTGATGTCAGTAAGCCTAGCAATAGAAAATTGGGATTGTATACTCCACTTCCAGTACCTTCCCGTCCATGGGAAAGTATTTTTGTGGATTTTTTAGGAGGTCTACCTATGTCTAGGAAAGGTCATGATTATCTTTATGTAGTTGTGGATTGTTTCAACAAGATGTGTATTTTGATGCCTTGTAAGAAGTAGGTTACAACTGAACAAACTGCACAAGTGTTCTTTCAAAATGTATGGGTACATTTTGGGTTTCCCATATCCATTGTTTCTGATCGAGATTCTCGCTTTGTTGGGAAATTTTGGTCAAGCTTGTGGGGACTCATGGACACCAAATTTAAAAAGAGCACAACATTCCATCCACAAACACATGTCCAAACCGAAGTAGTGAACATTACAGTAATGCATCTTCTTCGTGGTTATTGCAGCAAGTATCCTAAGTTGTGGGATGAACATTTGCACTATATTCAACACGCTTACAACCGGGCCAAGCATTCATCGACTCAAACATCTCAATTTTAGGCATGCATGGGATACTTACCAAAATATCATTTAGATTTTATCTTTGGGAAGGAACATAGTTACCGATCAAACGGGAACTATTACCTCAAAACACGAATTCTAACAAAAAAACATAAAAAAACCATGAAAAAACAATCGGGGGGAAAAAAAATAAAAAAATCTTAATCTTACAACCGGGCCAAGCATTCATCGACTCAAACATCTCAATTTTAGGCATGCTTGGGATACTTACCAAAATCTCCTTTAGATTTTATCTTTGGGAAGGAACATAGTTACCGATCAAACATGAACTATTACCTCAAAACAGGAAGTCTAACAAAAAAACATAAAAAAACCATGAAAAAACAATCGAAAAAAAAAAAGAAAAAAAGAAAAGAAAAGAAATTTTATTTTTTATTTTTTTTTATTTTTTAAAAATATATTCGGGGTAAATTTTCAACATTTAAAAAAAAAATTGTACTCTAAAATAACTTTTTTTTAGTGGTAAATTTTCAACAATTTTTAAAAATGGAAGTAAACGCCTTTTTTTTTTTTTTGGGTGCAAAAAAACACCCCAAAAACATATTGTGTTGAAACAAAAATTTTAGAATAATAAAAATTTATATTAAAAAAAATGAATATGTATTAAAAATTTATATTTTTTAATTTAATATTTCATTTTTGTTTTTTTTTTTGGTTTTTGTTTTTGTTTATTATTTATTATTAAACTTAATATTTTTCTTTTTCTTTTTAATATATATATATATATATATATATATATATATATAATTTTAGGTTATTTATTTATTTTTATTTTTATTTTTCTTGGGGTAAATTTTCAACATTTAAAAAAAAAATTGTACTCTGAAATAACTTTTTTTTAGTGGTAAATTTTCAACAATTTTTAAAAATGGAAGTAAAAGCTAATTTTTTTTTTGTGCAAAAAAACACCCCAAAAACATATTGTTTTGAAACAAAAATTTTAGAATAATAAAAATTTATATTAAAAAAAAATGAATATGTATTAAAAATTTATACTTTTTAATTTAATATATATATATATATATATATATATATATATATATATATATATATATATATATATATATATATATTTATTTTATTATTTATTGTTAAACTTAATATTTGTCTTTATACTTTTTAATTTAATATTTCTTTCTTTTTGTTTGTTTGTTTATGTTTATGTTTATTATTTATTATTAAACTTAATATTTGTCTTTTTGTTATATATATATATATATATATATATATATAATTTTAGGTTATTTATTTATTTTTTAGTTTTAATTTCATTATTATTATTGTTTTTTTTTTAAGTTTTAATTTAAAAAATGTTTTTTAAAAAAAAATATATATATGATGGTGGTAGTTAACATCCACTGAGACCAATCTTTGGTCTATCGGACCTAAAGAAAAGAGTTATTTAGTTTGATTTAAGATTTTATTCCTATGCTCAAAAAACTTGGAGAGAAGCCTCCAGAGCTCGCTATAATTTTGACATCTTAAAAGGCTAGGAAGGTCAATATTGCAACAAAGATTATGAAATTGAGCTCTAATGTGGTTGTACATGGGGCACTCTAAGAGGAAGTGATTTTCATCCTCGATGTTCATATTCTCACAGATATGGCAGATCCTTTCCATCCATGGTGTTTTAGGAACTGTCTAACGACCTGTTTCACTATGGAGCTCATGAGAGTTCGTTCTAATCTTGGCTATATTAATTTTCTTCTTTGAGCTAGTTAAAACAGATAGATACTTTTGATCTTCTAGGGTGGGGTTGATGACCTCCTTATAATATCTTAATTTTCCTTTAGCTACTAGATCTTTCTCACACCACATTTTTTCTTTGAACTTAGAGGTAACAATTTTTGTTAATGTTGTTAATGTTTTGCAATGCAACATTCTCGTCGATCTCCCAATGGTTTAACCAGGCCCTGGTGTCTTTATATCGACCTCGTTTAAGCCTTAGGTGGTTTTGGCTGGAATTTAAAGCTAGCTTAGGAAGTCTATGGTCTCTTATGCTGTTGAGTTTGTGCTTGTACAACAGAAGCCTAGTCATAGCTAGGCTCTCGATAGGGGAAAGACCCTCTTCTATAAGGAGAATATGATAGGATGTCTTGCTTTTAATTTTAAGGTTATAAGTTATAAAACGCTTCTAGATTTGCTCAATATTTCTCTAGGATTCTCTAGAGATGATGCAACCCCAAACCTCACATCCATATAAGATAACAGGAGTGACTAAATTTTCAAAGAGGAACTTCTTTCTATCCCACATTACGAGGTTTGCCGTTTTATAATTATTTTCAAGACCAAAATAAGCTTTCCACCCCCCATTAATCCTTTTCTGAATGCTATAGTTCCAGTTGAGCTTGTGATGAATATCAATTCCTAGGTACTTGTAAGAAGACACTTCCTCCAAGTTACTATTGTCATACATAGAATTAGCGTAAGTGTCCTTCTCGGATTTGATAATCATAGCTTTTGTTTTGTCAGTGTTAACAGACATACCCATGGTAGAGAAGAAATCCATAAGAAGTCTAAGTTGCTTATCAAGATCAGGTGGGCACCTTGCGAGAAGAACAATATCATCATCATAGAGAAGAATGATGATGAATGTCGCAGCTAAGATCATGCCAGCACATCCTGCTTCCTCTAAACAACCTTCTAGCTTGTCGATGTAAATTCCAAATAGGGTAGGGGAGAGGGGGAAACCTTGTTTAACTCTGATATTACACTTAATATCTTTCGACCACCCCTCATTGCTCTTTAACTTGGCAATTATATTCTCGTATAACCTTATAGCGGCCGCTCTTAGTTCGAAAGGAACATTTAGCTCTTCTAATCTATTCCATAGCTTGTTTCTAGGAACCGTATCGAAAGCCTTTATAAAGTCCACAAAGCAATAGAAGAGGTTGGATTTATCATTGCGACATTCCTCCACAATGATCCTAAGCGTAACGAGGTGGTCCATTGTTGAGTGTTGCCTTCTAAAACCCGCTTGGCCTTTAGCCCGCTTACCTTCACTTTCAAGCCAAATGCTCACCTTCTTTTCCAAAATAATACCATATAACTTGGCTAAGAGAGGGCTGATCATAATTGGTCGATAATTAGAGGGGTTATTTGTATCTCCACTTTTAAAAATAGGGATAATGAGGCTCTAAGTCCAAGGTTTAGGGAACCCTTGCTTGACCGCTTGGTTGAAAAGCTTTTGGATGTGGGGGATGAGGACAAGTCCTCCAATTTTTAAGATTTATGCCTGGTAACCTTCAATGTCTTTAGCTTTCCCATTTGCTAGGCGTTTAACCCCAAAATCAATGTCTTCTAATGAGAAAACTTCTTTCGTTGTGTGCAGGGTTTCAAAATCCCTAGCATTTGGAGATTCATAAAGCTTTTTAAGAAAGGAATTCCAGTCATGTAAAACAATTTTATTATTATCTTTAGTTTTCCTAGTTAGAATTTGCATCTAGAATTTCTTAGGAGCCACCTTAGAGAGGTGTAAGAGATTTTATTGTCTTTTATGAATATATTGCCTTTTTTTCCTTTTAGTTAGGGCTTTGTAGATTTTTATCTCGTCAATTTTGAGAGATTCATCAACAACTTCCTTAATTGCTCTCCTCGCACTTTTACAATCTTTGTCATACCATGGGTTGGTTTTGGTATTTCTTTTATTACTTGATACTTCAATTGAGAACTTATTAATAGAATATGAGAGGGTTGTAGTAAAATTATGATAGAGGTCATCTATGTTGTCTATACTAGATAAAGGAAGCAATTAGTTTTTAATTCATTTAGAAAGAGATCATTTTTATTTCTATCAAAGATTAAGTGGTTTAATGTTAAAAAAAAATCATATTTTTGTATTTATTTATTTGTATTTTATTATTATTTAAAATTTAAATTATGTTAACTCTTTTCTTTTTCATTTTTTTTGTTTTTTAATCTTTTTCTTCTTCTTCTTTTTTTTTTTTTTAAAATTTTTTTTTTTAAATTTTAAAATTTTTTTTGGGTTATATTTTTAAATTAAATTAATTTTTTTTGTATTTTTATTTTTATTTTCTTATTAATTTTAATTTTAATTTTAATTTTTAATTATTTTTTGTTTTAATTTTAATTTTTAAAATTTTGATTACTTTTAAATTTTCTATTTATTTATTTATTTCTTTTTTTTAGTTATGTGGTTTTTCTTTTAATAACTATAAAAAAAAATTGTTTTTGATGTTTTTTAAAATTTTGGTTCAATTTTTTTCTTTCTTTAAATTATGTGTTTTTTAAAAATTTTCCCCCTTTTTTATTTAATTTTCGATTTGTTTTTGTTTTTTTGTTTTATTTATTTATTTTCTTTTAAATTTTTTATTTTTACAAGTTAATTTTTTATTTTTTTACATTTTTATCGATTTTTATATATTTTCTATATATTTGATTTTTTTGGTCATGTTTTTTTAATTTTAATTTTATGTTTTATTACCAACATGAAAATTACCACTCTAAAAAAAAATGGTTGATGTTGCATCACCACTTTTCAAATTAGCATGAAAATCACCACTCTAAAAAAAAATGGTTGATGCTGCATCAACACTAAATTAGCATGAAAATCATTATCATTTTAAAGCAAATGTTCATACTTGATAAATAAAAAAATTGAAAGTGTTAAAAATATGCTCCAAAAAAAGAGAGGGTGATTCTGCATCACCACTTTTCAAAATCAGGGGTTTTTTTGCTACCTCAAAAAAGTAGGTACCAATTCAATTACCTATTTGATCGGTAACTATGTTAAGGATGTTTCTATTGATGGACATAATGACATAGAACAAGATTCATTGGTGCATCAGAAGGTTTAAAAATAATTGGAAAAGATTCAAGAAAATTACAAGATAAGACATGATAAGCATCGTGTTGATCACAATTTCCAAGTGGGAGATGAAGTTTGGATTCACATTAACAAGGAAACACTCAAAGAAGGTAAAAATATTAAACTAATCAGATATATGCAAATCTATGCAGTTGTTAATGTTGAAAATTTGAGATTGTATGAGCCTCCTTTGATTCAATATCAAGGAGAGAATGTTCAGATTCCTTCAATTGAAGGTTTCTCTCCTGAATATCTTGAAGAATTGCAGCAAGACACCATCCTTGATAGGAAAACAAGGACTTAAAAATGAGGGAACGTGGAGTACCTTTGTGTGGGGTTCAAAGGGAAAAATCCAAGCAAAGCCAAATGGATTGAGATTGGAAGGGTGAGGGATCTGTACCCTCTTCTGTTTGTTGACTGAAAATGATCTTTTGGAGGTTCAAAAGCTTTTAGTGGGGAGGAATGATCCAGTAGATCAGTAAAGTGATCAAAATTAAAAGTGCTCAAAAGTACTCGAAACCAATGCCAAAACGTAGATATCATCGCCCTGAATCCAACACAACCTGAATTGCTCAAAACCCATATTGTATACTCTCGATATCACGTTCTTATAGTTTTCCTAAACAACTAAAAAATTTGCAGTTGGGTTTTAGGTACGCTGATTATGTAGTTTGTATGCTGAGTAGGCAAGATGATTGTGTTTCTAGGATCAATGGCATCTCATCAATTTTCCTCGTCGTATTGGTTCATGGATGATGTGATTTGATTAGTTGTTGGTTATTATTACGTGGTCTAATAAATGGAGGCCATGTGGGCCAATGGATGGCCACCACGTGGCCTCCCAATGTCATATTAAAATTTGTTTATGGACAAAATGGTCTCCCGGAGGTTCGAATGTGTGACTTACAGAGTGGCAACATGACGCCTTACCACCATGCCACAGGTGGTTCTTAACATGTATAGTTGTGAAGGCGTATTTAAATTTTCAGTGTTGGGCGGTTGGGGGATGGGGCTAAGGTTATGCCCTAGTCCGTAGTTACCCCATGCCCATGAGACTGCAGACACAAGGCATCGGGGGCTCAGGCTTAAACCGACCCCAATAAATCAGTTATCCATTATACCACAGTCAAGGCAGATTTGAAGATGAGACCACGGTAACGTGGAACCTGACCATAGTTGTAGGCATGATCAATAAACTCGGCGGGGAATATAACTCAACCACCACTCAAACCTGGATTCAGAGCATGGTCACCATTTGGCATGGAAATTTGAAATGGACCTGGGTTAACGAAACCACAGTTACAACCATACCACGATTCATAGCAAGTTAAAATGGTTAGTGGGACCTCTGAATATGATGGTAGAATTAACGCCACGTGGCACCATCATATTCGCTCACAAGGGGTCAATGGGAAATTAAACGAGGCGAAAAATCCAACACGAATCTCGTCAGTGCGGTGAGAATTTTTTTCTCAGTAGCTTCTGGAAAGGCGGATTCATAGGATGGTTAGCAGGAGAGTGCAGTTTGTACACCACTTAGCAACAAAACTTCACTAGAGCATAACTTCTTCAGTTTTTGGCCAATTTGAGCCCAACAAGAGCCAAAATAAGGGTTTTTAACTATTTTGGAGCCATTGGAGACATTATTTTTTAATTTAGAGCACTGAAAAATACATGAAAACACACATTTTAGCACTTAATGTAAGAGGCCCAACATTGGAAGCTGGACCGGGAGATGTAGTGCAGGAGAGGTGAACTCCTTCATCATTTTGTTGTCTTGTGTTACTGTTTATGGTATTATTGTCTCTGTTTTTATGCTGCAAACTGAGTTAAAAACCATTTAAATTACGTGTTTTTTTTTTTAAAACTTACCTAATTGCCTAAAATACATAAAAATTAACTTGCACAATTCATCAAACCTTCAAGTTTTCAAATACAGATCACCCTATTCCAAAAAGAGTGAAATTGAACATATGGTTGCATACATGCTAGAGGCTGGTATAATTCAACCTAGTCAAAGTTCTTTCTTTGCTATAGTAGTATTGGTGCACAAGAATGATGGATCATGGCGTATGTGTCCAAATTATAGGGAGCTCAACAAGCTCAATATTAAAGATAAATTTCCCATTCATGTCATTGATGAATTGTTCGATGAATTACATGGATAAATTTACTTCAACAAGCAGGATCTTCATTTAGGATATTATCAAATTAGAATGAATACTAAGAACATTCTGAGAAAAAAATTCAGAACTCATGAGGGTCATTATGAATTTTGGTCATGCCTTTTGGCCTTACTAATGCACCTTCCACATTTCAAGGTTTGTTGAATTCCATTTTCAAACCCTTCCTTAGAAAAATTGTGTTATTATTTTTTAATGATATAATAATTTGCAACAAGTCTTGGAAGGATCATGTTCAAGATGTTGACGGGGCACTCAAACTATTAGAGGATAAACAATTATATGCAAAAATCTCCAAAAGTTTCTTTGGAGTACAGGAGATGGAATATTTGGGTCATATTGTATCTCATGAGGGTGTTAAGGTAGACCTAACAAAATTAAAGAAATTAAGGAATGGAAAATCCCCACAACCATAAAGCATCTTCAAGGATTTCTCAAGTTGACAAGATATTATCACAAGTTTGTTAAGAATTATGGGAGAATAACAACACCTCTAACAACATTACTGAAGAAAGACATATTTTCTTGGACTCCAGACGAAACTAAGGCCATTGAACATCTTAAATAGGAAATGTGCCAAGCATTGGTATTAGCTACACTTGACTTCACAAAAACCTTTATTGTGGAATGCGATGCCTCAAGAAATGGAATTGGTGTTGTTCTAATTCAAGAAGGAAGACCCATTGCTTTTGAAAGTCATCCAATCAAAGGAAAGTATTTACACAAACCTATTTATGAGAAGGAAATGTTGACAACACTGCATGCACTAAAGAAATAGATACCTTACCTAATGGTAAGAAGACACTTCAAGGTAAAAAAATATCACTATAGTCTTAAATACTTTTTGGAACAAAGATTATCTTCAGAAGAGCAACAAAAATGGGTCACAAATATGTTGGGTTATGACTTTGAAATCATCTACAAAAAAGGGAAGAAAATGTTGTTGCTGATGCACTCTCAAGAAAGGATGAGAATGTGGAAGCATTTCTTTGTTCCATTTCTATTATCCAATCTGATTGGATAACCAAAGCAAGGGATGAATGGAAGAATGAAAAAGAGGTGTGGACAATCATTCAAAATTTGTAGCAAGATCCCGATACATTTGATACATTTAGCTAGAAAAAAGATTAATTATGGTACAAATATTTCTTATATATTTGTAAGAATTCCAAACTCAAGTAAAAAATACTTTTGGAATTGCACACCTGCCCCTTAGGAGGGCACTTAGGATTTTTAAAAACTTACCACAAGGTCATGAAGAATTTTTTTTGGGATGCCCTTAAATATGATATTCATAAGTGTGTTGTAGAATGTTTGGTTTGCTGACAAAATAAGTTGAGACAAGTAAGACCCTGGGTTTGTTACAAACTTTAGCCATTCCGAGTCAGCATTGTTGGGGGGGGGGGTCTCAATCAATTTTATCACAAATTTACCCAAGTATGAAGGAAAGAGTGTCATCATGGTGGTAGTTGATAGACTTACCAAGTATGCACACTTTTTTGCATTATCTCATCCTTTTAAAGCTAGTACAATTGTTACTACATTTATGGAAAAAATTAAAAATCTACATGGAAACCTAAAGATTATTGTAAGTGCATTTTACTGAAATTTTTTAGAT